>JAASAO010003465.1:0-10525 GCA_017311375.1 Mytilus coruscus
TTTTAATTGTGTAATATCCCCAATTCTGGATTGCTTGATTTGCTAAGAATTATAGAGTGTACAAATCTCATATTATAGTTGTATTAAGAGATTACAAAAATGTATACATGGATGTCAACTATATAAAATTAAATATCTTCATTTTTTAGCTCACCTGGCCCAAAGGGCCAAGTGAGCTTTTCTCATCACTTGGCGTCCGTCGTCTGTCGTCGTCTATTAACTTTTACAAAAATCTTCTCTGAAACTACTGGGCCAAATTTAACCAAGCCACAATCATCATTGGGGTATCTAGTTTAAAAATTGTGTCCGATGACCCGGCCGCCATGGCTAATACTAGGGAACATAGGGATAAAATGTAGATTTTGGCTTATATCTCTAAAACCAAAGCATTAGCGCAAATCTGACACGAAGTAAAATTGTTCATCAGGTCAAGATCTATCTGCTCTAGAATTTTCAGACAAATCAGACAACCCGTAGTTGGGTTGCTGCCCCTGAATTGGTAATTTTAAAGAAATTTTGCAGTTTTTGGTTATTATCTTGAATATTATTAACGATAGAGATAAACTGTAAACAGCAATAATGTTCAGCAAAGTAAGATCTACAAATAAGTCGACATGACCAAAATGGTCTATTGATCCCATAGGATTTATTGCCCTTTATAGTCAATTTTTAACATTTTTTTGTAAATTTTTGTAATCTTTTACAAAAATCTTCTCCACTGAAACAACTGAGACAAATTTTACTAAACTTAGCCACAATAATCATTAGGGTATTTAGTTTAAAAAATGTGTCTGATGACCCGCCTGCCAGCCAACTAACATGGCCGACATGGCTAAAAATAGAACATATGGGTAAAATGCAGATTTTGGCTTTTATCTCTGAAACTAAATCATTTAGAGCAAATTTGACATGTTCATCAGGTTAAGATCTATCCGTCCTGAAACTTTCAGACAAATCAGACTACTCGTAGTTGGGTTGCTGGCCCTGAATTTGTAATTTGAATTTTATTTGCAGTTTTTGGTTATTATCTTGAATTTTATTATAGATAGAGATAAACTGTAAACAGCAATAATTTTCAGCAAAGTAAGATCCACAAATAAGTCAACATGACCAAAATGGTCAATTGACCCCTTAATGAGTTATTGCCCTTTATAGTCAATTTTTAACAACTTTTTGTAAAATTTTTTAATCTTTTACAAAAAATCTTCTCCTCTGAAACTACTGAGACAAATTTAACCAAACTGGGCCACAATCATCATTAGGGTATCTAGTTTAAAAATGTGTCTTATGACCCCGCCTGCCAACCAACATGGGCGACATGGCTAAAAATAGAACATAGGGGTAAAATGCAATTTTTGTCTATTATTTTTTGAACCATTATAAATAGACAAAATCTGAAAGGAGCAAAAATTTTCAGAATAAAGAGCTCTACCAATTGTCCATATACATCAAAACTGTTAGACAAATTCTTATAGGAGTTATTGCCCATAAATGACAAATTTTACCATTTTTTTCATGTTTGTCTATTATCATGAAAACTATGATATTTAGAGAGAAAATTTTTTCCGTTATGCCTTATATGATTTAAATTATAATAGAAAAAAAAAAAAAAAAAAAAAAAAAAAAAACACTTTAAATCACAAAAATGATCAGCAATGCAAGATCTATTAAAAATTCAAATTTTGTCGATATAGTTAGTATACTGTCACTCTTCATAGGAGTGATTGCCCTTAAATGAGGATTTTTGTTACCCTTTTTTGTGTTTTGAGCAAAAACTAAAGAAAATAGAGAGATACTAAACAGACTAAAAGAGCAGTAATACAAGATCAACAAAATAGAGATTTTTTCATGAAGTCTATTCTCGTCTACAATGTTTGAGAGTGTCCTTTGTTTGATATGCACATAGACCAAGGTGAGCGACACAGGCTCTTTAGAGCCTCTAGTTTCAAGAAGTGAACATATAACACTATAAGATTCACACGATTAGATGTCTCAGCAATCTTGGACCAAAGAATCAAATTGGAGTTCTAAGTAGCGTTATGGCCGCATGCTATTTTATACTGGATACATTTGCAAATTTCGTGGAACACACTATCGATATGATATTTTTTTTACTTTGATGGGGAAAGAAGCCTTCTGAAATATTACAGTAAACGGAATAAAAACTTCATATAAACGACTGTGCGAGACTTACAATATTAGCTAGTCAGTGTTGTCAAACAATCCGGTTGTAGTAACTATATATTAAAGTATAAGTTTGTTTCTGTATACATCTCAATGTTAAACATTGCCTCTAATTACAGAAACCTACCATACGAATGTACGGTTTGTTTTAATCTCTTTACCTAAATCTCCATGAAATATTAGCCACTGGCCGTTTAGTAAACACTAAATAATTATCTCTATACTTTTTGCCATAGTAGTGGTGAATGGGGAAACTTGTCCTGGAGGCCTTGTGACAGAATGTGTTCACACGTTGTGTGATGAGGTATCAGAACTACTCTGTGTTGACAACAACTGTGTGTGTACTTTAATTGGATCAGGTAAGTAGTTCTTGAACACACATACTGTGATGTGTCAGATAAACATTCTTAGTCTGCAGACAACGAGTTCAAAAAAGGGAGACAATAGAAAAATCACAAGTCACAGAAAAGCAGTCTATACAATTGACAGAAGAAAAAAGACAGACAGACTAAGAACAGTTCCCTTAACACTACGTCAAAAAATAAACATTTAACTTCACAAATTCCACTAAAATCATATTGATAGAATGTTCCCCATGTATTCGTAATGGAATTTCACGGATAACCAAACTGAATGTTGTTATTGATCCGTTTTCTACCTGTTTTACCCACAAATTTAAGTGAACTGTAGTTTTGAAGCGGAGGTCAAATTTTGACATCCGTTCGACTGGAAAGCCTTACAGTGCAATTTAGAGCCTGATCATATAGTGTATAGACACATGTCTATTATTGAAGACGTTAAGTTAATCTCTAGATGTATTTTTGGTTATTTAAGTCGTATGGTTGCTGTACCATTGACGAGTAACCTGCATCTGATTTGATTAATATGAATACACAACAAATACTGTTTATTGTTGAACTATGAGCGATGACTTAGTCTTCCAGAAGTATGAGCGATGACTTAGTCTTCCAGATGGCTTTAGATAATTGTTTCTGTAGTTGTATAAATATGTATTATTCATTCAAACCCCTAACAAATTTCACATGAAAACATAGGCCTCATTAATATGACATTCGCGTTATGGAATCTTGGAATATGGTGTACTACTCGAAACAATATTCTTCATTATAAGCGTCATAACATCAAAATTTTGAAACCAAATGCATGATCAAACAGCAGTATACCTGGTCATTTCAGACAAACTAAAGATACCATTTCTAATTCGATTTAGGGTGTCCAAACGGGACACGTGAAGAATGTTTGGCGATAAATAGATGGAATTGTCCAGCACATAGACGCCTTTGTATGGATCAACGATGTGTTTGTGTTAACATCTAGTAAGTCAATTATGAAGCTACTAAAACAAAAAGGCAAATGAGAAAAGATCCAATGCTAGAAACATCATATATATAATGACTTATCCCCGGCTTAGTATATTTCTAGGAGTTTGATTGGTTAACGCACGTCGTTACAAAACCCATAGCTCCTGGATGTTGCTAACCCATATCCGCGGACGTTGCTACCCATTACATCGGGGAATTTCACGCGCGTTTTCCTTAGTTCCATGGTTGTTCCTTCTGAAATATCGAATTCTGTAGATTTTCCATGATGTCTGTATAATTAAATACTTAATCCACTAACGATTTTATCTTATTATATCGATTATTTCCACTCATTTTAGTAAATGCATCATCATATATATATAATGACTTATTTGTAAGTTCGTGAAAATTTAATTCCCTTTTCCAAAATATGAAATGACAGAAGTTAGTTTTTTCATACCGTCTAAGACATTGTACGTTCAACATAGAGCCTGAACTAAGGAGCATTTTGCTATTTTTGGTTATTTATCGATGGGGCATTTGTTTTTGTGAAATAAAATATATAGTGTTAGGATATATTGGTTGAAAAAGGAGACAGAAGATCCCAACGGTACAATACAAAATCGTGGAATAACCAACAATATCATCCCAAAAGTAAAGTAAAGACAAATAACAGTCTACAAAACTACATAGAAAGCTTTTAAGGACGGAGCAACATTACTAATTGCGTTCAATTTTGTTGAAAATGTAACGTCATTTCAAAACTAACAATGAAGTGAATATATCAAAGGTTTGGGTTTGCTAATTGTTGGAAACTCATTAGTCGAAGAGAAACTGAAGCGCAAAGAAAAAAAAATGAAGACGACGAAAAGAAAACTAGTCTGCAAAACACTTCAAAGAAACTTAAAACTGAGCAATACAAGCCCCACCTAAAACTCTGGGTGATCGCAATTGACCCGGAAGAGTAAGCAGAAACTGCTCTTCTTATATGGCACTCGACATATATGTGTCAAGAGAAAACACAATGACGTATATCCCAAAAATCCAGTCATTCGTACAATGTCGTATAAACTATTTTACAAAATGTTGTCGCAGTTTATCTACAGCATACATTATGTTAGCATGATCCAAGAAGTCTTGTGATAAACCCCAGATTAAATTAATTTGAAGCAAAGGTATCTTAAACACCAAAAAACATATGGTCGATTGGAAAAAAGAGATATCAATATTGCCAAAATAAAGAATAATGCAAGACGAACCGATAAGCAACATCCACGAATCACTACACAGAACAACATCCACGAATCACTACACAGAACAACATCCACGAATCACTACACAGAACAACATCCACGAATCACTACACAGAAAACAAAAGATTGAGCAGCACGAATCCCCCTCCCCCAAAAAAAAATATCAATGTTGAATTCAGGTGTTCAGGAACAGTCATCATTTTCTGTTTGACTAGTAATACCTGTCGTTGACCTCCTGTTAAAATACATAGAAGTGTAATAACCGATGTTTACTTGCGATAAATAAGCGGACTTCTAAATCTATCTCATTTCTAAACATTAAATGTCAATATATTTTTTTTTCTTCTCCAGTGATAGGGCTCACAAGTGGCATAGCACACCTCCGGATTTATTTGGTTTCCGTTTATTGTTTTTAACATAAATCAGGCGACGAATTTTTCTCTTTTAAATTATTTCACACTTTTTTATGTTGATAATTAGGGAGCAACCATTTAACTTCAAAGGTGGGGTTATGAAATTAGGGAGCAACCATTTAACTTCAAAGGTGGGGTTATGAATTTTTGTCTGAGTCAGAAAATTTGTTTCGCGCACAGCGCGATCAATTTTATTTAGTTTTTCAACGCTATCAATCAAATTTTTTTTTCAATATTTAACACTATAAGGTATGTGGAAAATCTGGATTCAGAATATTTTTTTTGTCATCTGCTTGACCAGAATATTTTTTTTCATTAAATTGGGGATCAGATTATTTTTTTCAGAAAAAAAAACATACGACCCCCCTCTTGAAGTTGAATGGTCGTTCCTATAATAGATAGCTGTTAAACGTCAACTTACAAAATTGTATATTAAAGACTAGAACCAGACATTAATGCAATATCAATATGTACCTTACATTGTTCTAGACCGACAAGCTGAGGTGGATTTTTTTGTCTGCTACATGTAGATCATAATGTAACAGTCAACAGGAAGACATGTCTCCATATAGCTACCCGGACACATTGTGACTCCGAGAAAACTAGTATTTGTTCTTACTCCCCAATGCCGCTAAGTGGAGAGGTAGCAAATAATGTTTTTTTTAGTTTGACCTGACCAGGGATATACATGTAGTCACCATCTCCCGCAGCCGAGACGAGAAAACTACTATGAGAACATCATTTATTCATACCGGGACTTTCTACTGCTTTCTATACCTTTCTGTATATGGATTTTGTTTATTGTTGAAGGCCGTATAACTGGCCCTGTAATTGTTTGCATCCTCGTCATAAGGTCTCCGACCGATAGATTCCTCATTGGAAATCATACCAAATCATCTTATTTTAATATATGTAAATTTTCTTAACCTAAATCTTGATAGGGTATTGGCCTCTTAAAATAGCTAATTGATTTGTAACTTGGTGTTTAATTAGAATATAAACTGTAACTCATACAAAATTAACTCAATACTTTTTTGGTGGGGTTCGTGTTGCTTAGTATAGTTTTCTACGTTGAGTACTGCTATTTAACTTTTCGTCGTTTTCCGATTTTTGCCCTGGCATTGTTAGTTTATTTTCGATTTATGATTTTGAATATCTTCGATTTATACGACAAGAAAGCCACTTTGACAAGGTATAAAATGAATTAATCGGAATTCGACCCAGCTAAAAAGCAAACCTGATTTCCGTAACGTCGGAAACGACAGGTTGTTATCAATTGTTATTTGGTCATTATCAAAAAACATGCAAAACTATGTTATTTTGGTCTTTTTAAGTCACAGACATGAAAATATATCAAAATAACACTTGTATATGTTAGATATGAATGTTTTGTGATACACTATATACAGTTACAGTATGAAATGTTATGAAAACATCCTTAATGTTTTCTTAAACCCTTCGATATAGCCAGAATTTACTGTTATTTTTACTAAAAACCTTTCAGACCTGAAATAGGACTATTTTTCATTCCATTTGTTATTAGGATTTATCACTATTTATTGCATTTTTAATGATTTGGGAGGTGTATATTTGTTTTATAATAAAAATTTTCAACAAAAGAAGAGTCTCATTTTTAAGTCACTGTTGTAAACCAAAAGACAAATTATTATTATTATATATTGACCACATATGGGTAAGAGTTATCTTTCTCAAGATTTCAGCATTTACAATAGTTTCTCCCCTAGCAATGTTAACTGTAAGCATTTTATGCAAAAGAAAAAATAAATCAATGTTGAAAATTTAGTGAAAAAATCTTAAAAGTAAGTAAAAGCTATATCGTAAATGAAAATAGTGTCCATGGTGTACCCTTATAAAAATCATTTTCCGAAAGATTTCCTGAACTTTGATTTATGAAAAGATATTGATTGTAGAAACATGCACCAGGAACAACATATAAAATAGGGGAATGGAACACTTATTTTGTAACTAAATCTAAAAATACACCTGTAAATCATTGGTGTTACTGTCAATGGTGAGACCACTTTAATAAAATAACACCACTGACCAGTTTAGTAACACCACTGAATATATTATTACAATCAGCATTTTTGTGTTTCTTTCACAAGCGAAAAATCATATCATTTATGAAATTTATAAATACTTATTTAACAATATTCAACAATGTTTTAACAATATAATGTATTACATATACAAAGTTTTCACAAACTGGTGTATGTTGGTAACACCAATGACACTATTTAGTAACACTATTGACATTTTTGATGTTATGTTATATAATTTGAGATATTTTAGCCTAAGAATTTTTTTTTCTTTCTTTTTTGCTCAGTTTTCTTTGTTTTGTGTTCAGTACTTAATAAAAAGTAATATTTGAAATGTGTTGTCAATGGTGATACTTTTGTGTCATTGTAGTTACTACAGGGTCAGTGCTGTTACTTTATAAAATGCAATATTTTTATTATTTTATTAACAAATGAAAGTGTTTTAGGCCGTATACGAAGGATTAGTCATTATCTAATCATTCAGTCTTACACATTTACATATATTCAGTTTAAGTGTATTTTTTATATTAACAACGGCCACAATTAGGACAGCCAACTTTTACAACAATTTACTCTGAAATTTATGTTTAAATAGAATGCATACCTATAAAAATAATGTCAATAAGTAGTAATTTTAACCTTAACAACAAATTGGAACAGTTGTTTGATATTTAACAATATTTTTTAGTAACTAAATGCATGTTTTATATTGATAACACCATTGACATGGTTCTATCAGGGATGCATATTTCTGAATATAGTTGCTACCATATTATAGAATAGGAGGACATATCTAAATTTTTAAAACAATGACATTATTTTTCCAAATTTTCCTCATCGAAATTTGCATGTTTTTGATAATGACCCATTTGCTTAATGTCCAGTGGCAAACATGGCATGCATATTCAGCACGTCAAAACATTAATAATATTTCCATCATTTATGTTATGCAAACTTACTCTATCGAGATAAAGGCACTAATATCGATTTTGTCATCAGCAAATTAAAACAGAACTAAATTTATTCTTTTCAAACGGGATGTTTAAACACACCCACGTTCATTTTGATCTATAAAGAGGTTAAACCCTAACTATCCTACTGTCTGTCGATACATTTATTTTGGCATTGCACAAGTCATGTCTTCTTTGACTGTCCATGACATTAAAATACTACATCCCTGGGATGTGTTTTAGTTGATTTTAGTCTCTGATGCATGATTTTTATTATTAATTGTTTTGGCTTTTAACTAGCTGTCAGTAACTGCGAGTACTCTCAAATCGTACTTTCTTGTTTATTTGACCTGTTGATACTAATTGTAATTTTTTTTGTTATTTAATGTTATTCAGGGTTATATCTGGTCTATATACCAGCTTTGATAAGTGTTTGGTACTAATATAAATTTCCACTTCGTACTATGAACATCAAAATTATTTATTTTGTAAAATATTTCCTTTCTCTTGTAATTGTACACGTATACCTAACAACAAAATTATTTTCATTTACCTGTGTTTAAAGTTATTGCAAATGGCTGATATTATTGTTCGAGCATATTGTTTTCTTAAATTGTTTAACATTTCATACCAATATAACATGTTACTTTTATTATTCTTCCTTAGTTTATTTATTTTGTATTTACATTGTATCATAGGTCAAATTTATTTGTTCAGTGTATGTTCAATGGTGTTAATATGTCCTTTGATTGAGCTATTTCATCAGTTGATATTTTATAGTGTCTTTCTATGTTGTGATGTAACCCTATTGTTTCAGAAAAAGGGTGAAGGTTTGGTACCATTAAAACGTCAGGAATCTGATGTTCAGTAGTTGTCGTTTGTTGATGTGGTTCATAAGTGTTTTCGTTTCTCGTTTTTTATATAGATTAGACCGTTGGTTTTCCCGTTTGAATGGTTTTACACTAGTAATTTTGGGGCCTTTATAGCTTACTGTTCGATGAGCCAAGGCTCCGTGTTGAAGACCGTACTTTGACCTATAATGGTTTACTTTTATAAATTTTGACTTGCATGGAGAGTTGTCTCATTGGCACTCATACCACATCTTCTTATATCTATAGAAAGCTTTTAAGGACGGGGCAACATTACTAATTGCGTTCAATTTTGTTGAAAATGTAACGTCATTTCAAAACTAACAATGAAGTGAATATATCAAAGGTTTGGGTTAGCTAATTGTTGGAAACTCATTAGTCGAAGAGAAACTGAAGCGCAAAGAAAAGAAATAATGAAGACGACGAAAAGAAAACCAGTCTGCAAAACACTTCAAAGAAAACTTAAAACTGAGCAATACAAGCCCCACCTAAAACTCTGGGTGATCGCAATTGACCCGGAAGAGTAAGCAGAAACTGCTCTTCTTATATGGCACTCGACATATATGTGTCAAGAGAAAACACAATGACGTATATCCCAAAAATCCAGTCATTCGTACAATGTCGTATAAACTATTTTACAAAATGTTGTCGCAGTTTATCTACAGCATACATTATGTTAGCATGATCCAAGAAGTCTTGTGATAAACCCCAGATTAAATTAATTTGAAGTAAAGGTATCTTAAACACCAAAAAACATATGGTCGATTGGAAAAAAGAGATATCAATATTGCCAAAATAAAGAATAATGCCAGACGAACCGATAAACAACATAAACGAATCACTACAAAGAAAACAAAACATTAAGCAGCACTAATCCCCAAATAAAAAAAAAAAAAAAAAAAAAAAAAGTCATGTTGAATTCAGGTGTTCAGGAACAGTCATCATTTTCTGTTTGACTAGTAATACCTGTCGTTGACCTCCTGTTAAAATACATAGATGTGTAATAACCGATGTTTACTCATGATAAATAAGCGGACTTCTAAATCAATTTTTTCTATTTCTATCTCATTTCTAAACATTAAATGTCAATATGTTTTTTTTCTTCTCCAGTGATAGGGCTCACAAGTGGCATAGCACACCTCCGGATTTATTTGGTTTCCGTTTATTGTTTTTAACATAAATCAGGCGACGAATTTTTCTCTTTTAAATTATTTCACACTTTTTTATGTTGATAATTAGGGAGCAACCATTTGACTTCAAAGGTGAGGTTATGAATTTTTGTCTGAGTCAGAAAATTTGTTTCGCGCACAGCGCGATCAATTTTATTTAGTTTTTCAACGCTATCAATCAATTTTTTTTTCAATATTTAACACTAAAAGGTATGTGGAAAATCTGGATTCAGAATATTTTTTTTGTCATCTGCTTGACCAGAATATTTTTTTCATTAAATTGGGGATCAGATTATTTTTCAGAA
>JAASAO010003383.1:0-10043 GCA_017311375.1 Mytilus coruscus
TTTAGCTTATCCTTGATCACCCTGCATACATGATGTTTTGATTGTTCATAAAACTTTAAAATCTACTAGTACAATACAGTGATATCATCTTCCCCAGTCATGGGTTATGATTTGTCCCCTCCTCTTCAGTGAAGATGGGGTGACAGGATTATAACTCTTAGCTAGGAAGATGCAGTTATATAGACAGTTACACATTTATATTCAACATTCGTACTAAATGTAAGATTTAAACTTGAGAGGACACGGGTTGGGTGAAAATGCAAAATTCACACTCAAATTAGTGTATAACGACTGATTTTCAAAGGAAATTAGAAAGATTCCATTTAAAATAATCTAGATGTATGATTGCCAATGAGACAACTATTCATCAATGACTAAAAGTAAATCAAAATACAGTATTTTCATAAAATATGAAATATGTATGCTTATTGTTCATGTAACAAATAAAGTTAGATTAAAAGCTCTTACTTTTTTATCTTTTCTTCAGATATGATGACCACTTTGAAAGTAAAACTGTACTTTCCAGATTATGCTGTAGATCAAAATGGAAACAAAGGTTTTGGACCCTTATTTATAACCAGGTATCATGTCAAACTACTCTAGTATTGGGCAAAATTAAAACAACTATATAATGTTATCAACTAAAGATACAATATACTACCACATGTATTTGCTTGTAAAATTATTTTATATTAATTTAGAAAATTTGGACTTCAGATGTAGAGTCATAGATAAAAGATGTCACATGCAAGATTAAGTTTTCACATCTTCTTCAACAAAACAATTGCTTCTATTGTTGACATTACCCTTTCTAGTTATAACAAACACCACCCTGACCATAAACACAATGAAGCACACCATACATAATGATATCGATTCTTTTCTTTGTTTTTCGTTTTCATTGATGTGAAAGTTACATGTGAGCAAACACCTTGATAACAGTTTGATCAATATACTTGATGAAGCTGCTAGGTTTTCACTGTACAAAATGATTGAGCAGAGGGTCAATTCTCATATCATAAAGGCATAAATGAATATTGAATATCACTAATAGCCAAACAAACTTTACACTTTTCATCTTTTCCACTGATTGAAAATGTGTAGCATAATATTTTCAAATAAATGAACAATTAAAATAACACCTGTAATTAATCTTTTTAAGAGAAGAGGAAAACAGTATAGGACATAAAATATACTTACAAGTAAATTTGCAATCATGAAGTTGAATTTTAAAAAGATGGTTTGGATGATATCAATACAGTGTTTATTGCAAAACAAAATATAAAAATTAATAAATCAACACATTTAATTATTTCAGGGTTTTGAGGTTGTGATTGCTGGCAGGAAGTATTTTGCCTTTTCCATGTACAAGAAAGATGGTAAAACATCACCAGTATGTGTGACCAAACATTTCCAGGATGGTCACATGATGTATTTGACAGGGACTGGTCTTGTTTCTCTGGAATGAAGATGTCCAGTGTTGCTCCAAAGACATATCAGCTACCAGATAATAAAGGGTACAGTACACACAAAGGATTCAGTTCAAAATCACTCTTGGTGGAGATATTTTGTATTAAAACTACCAAAATGATATAAGATAGCTGTGGCGGATCTTGGGGTTAGAGGAGTGCCCTCTTTATCAACCTCCCCAAAAATCTCCTGTTTTTCACGATCTATATGACATTTTAGCATAAAATTGTCCAAAATTTTCATTTAGATATTATGTTTTCTGGAATTATGCCCCTCCTTTCAAAAATCCTGGACAAGGTCATAAATCAGCAGGCCTCTACAATAACTTTTTTTCAACTTGCCCAATAGGACAAGTACATACCAAAACTTACTTGTCCGAATGGAATTGTAACTTGTCCAAAAACCTTTTTGCATTTTAGGTTAATTCAATGAACAAAATGAATTTAAACAATAGAACTGAATCTAGTCATGTCTAGTTAAAGACTTAGATTTTAGTTTTCATCAGTCTCTGCACATCAGGCACAGTCTGGTAGGCCTGTCAGTCTACACTCATTTCGTTTGTATTCTGGTCTTTTATGTTGATAACATATTGATTATTATTACAATCAGCTTTGTTTTAATATATTAAAATGTTTATTCAAACACAATTAAATATTGTTTGTCTAAATATGATCAAATATGATTTTCTGAATTTAATGGTCAATTATTTCTTCATTTTATTTTTAAATTTTTTGCTAAATAAGATTTATCATATATTTATTATAAAGCAACAGAATAATGTAAGGAAAGGATGTACTGGTTTGTCTTGGTCCCAAATGTCTCCAACCCTCGCCGTGCCGAACTGTCTTGTTACCTTATATACAAAGCGCACTGCTGATTTCCATTGGTAAGACTGGTTTCCGAGAATAGTATGCCTTTTATCTGTTAGAAAGTGTCTGACAAAGAACCAGTTTTAAATTATCAATTGCAAATTAAGATTTGTTTTGATCTTCTTTTTGTTTTTGTTTATTACTTTGATCATCAAAGTTGGATGTTATTTTTTCTACAGAATAATTTTACTTGTCCCGTCGGACAAGTTTGGTATGGCTTTTACTTGTCCGACATTTTTTCCTCTGGTACCGGACAATCAGACAAGTGTTATTGTCAAGCCCTGATCAGTACCAGCAACTCGCCTCTTTCACAGCGAAATGCACAACACTAGCAAGAGTAGGTTTTAAGTGTATTGAAATATCTATCGACTATATAGAAAGAAAACTATCAATAACCAGTATTCACTTTCAAGTCGGTTATTAGTACTAAGAGTGATAAATAAGTGAAACACCTTATGTGAATTACGTCCCTATATTACAATGAACTTGAAATCAAGGACAAATATAGAAAAAGAAGATCTTTGTTGTATCTTAATATTTTCATTAAACTTACTCTTATAATTATTGTCAGCTCAAAACTAGTCCGCTAAAATTGTATTCACAGTATCTTTGTACTAGACTGATACGCTCAGTCAGACTTTAAAAATGCTAGCTGAAAAGCAGACTATCCACAAAGAACGACTCACAGTTACTCTACCTGGACAAATTATTCTGACTTTAACCTGATCCGTCTTTATTCATAACCATTGATGCTGCATGCTTGATGGAAAGAAGCAAGTATCAGCATCTTTTGTTTGACCAGGCAAGGATTTTATCACAGACCTCCTGGACTTGAGGTGACCTCATCACCGTAGTCCTGGTTAGTTACAAAATTCTCTTAGTTGCTTTTACTCTCAGTATGATTACAGGGATTAATTTAATTCATGTAGATTGAAATAATTATTATTAATAATTTTTGCAGGTTGTATAGTGATATCTTATACAAAACTGACCACTCTTTTATCAAGAAGATTAACCAGCATCAAAAGAGCTGGCAAGCCGTCCATTATCCGGAGTATGAAAAATGACAGTAGAAGATATGATCAAAAGGGCTGGTGGTAGAAAGTCAAGAATTATTGGGCAAGTTTAATAATAAAACAACTATTCTGCTCAGTTGTGTGTGTACTTCAAAATTATGGATAAAAATGCTTTTAATTCATTTATGTGTGATACAGTGTTACTTGAGCATTTTGATTATTTTGTCATTGTAAGTTGATAAATAGCATCATCTGGACATTTGTCTTCTTTGATATTGAACAGTTGAATACCAGAATATTGTGTTAGCCACAGGTTATTATAATTATTCCATTGATGTTAATATATCTCTTGCTTTCAGATTTGAAATAACATTATATATAGATATGCATCATCATGTTCTGAAATTTTACTTGTCAGTATTTTATATGCAGGTTTCTGTGTAAACATCATACCTTTTCATCATAATAAAAGTACTTGTGTATAATTTTTCAATTTTGTAGCCATACTTGTGGATTCATGTATTTTCATGGGTTCCAATTTTCATAAATTAAGGAAAACTGTATATTTGTGGATATTTGATTTTATTGTTTCGTCAAAGTCTGATTACAAATAAACTCATCATAGATACCAGGATTGAAATTTTGTATTTACGCCAGACGTGCGTTTTGTCTACAAAAGACTCATCTGTGACGCTCGAATCAAAAAAGTTAAAAGGCCAAATAAAGTACATAGTTGAAGAGCTTTGAGGACCAAAATTCCTAAAAGTTTTGCCAAATACAGCTAAGGTAAACTATTCCTGAGGTAGAAAAGCCTTAGTATTTCAAAATGTAAAGTTACACAGCCAGTAGTAAATTTATTTTTGTTGAACATCAAAATTCACAGTTGATCGATATCAATGAAATGCATGAAAATTGGTGCCCCACAAATAAAAATGAATTCACAGTATGTAAAAGATTGAAAACAATTAAGATATATAAATTATGAACATTAAATATTCAAGTTTTTGTTGTTTTGGACGTTCTAAAATAAACTTTGCATGTGCAGTTTGATCCTTTAGGGTGAATGTCAGTAATAAGCATTGACAAGGATAAAAATATATTGATGAGGCTGAAAGATGAAATCATATAATTTTTCATTTAAATGATTTTTTCAAATAAATTATATGTTCAAGTGTGCTTATTTCAGTGGCATCTAATATTGGTCATTTTAGGTTTGAAGATGTTAGCCAGAATTCTATACACCCATATTACTTTAAATTGATAACTTCATGAAGAACAGCAATAAAGGCTTAGTCCTTTGATATATATGTCTCCTGTACATCCATACATATATATACATCATTTAAAGAAAATTTAATCTTTACTTTAGACAGAAAGTTATTTTTGATTTATATATGGATTTTAGTACTCTGCCCGGTGAACTCATTCAATGGCAAAAAATGTAGAAAAATACTATGTGACAGATAAATAAATACAAAATATTTATTGTATTTATTCATTATTGAATCAGGAGGCCAAAACCAGCTAGACCAACCAGAGAACAAACATTGAAAGCCCAATCTCTTCCTGACTCATTTGACTGGAGGAATGTTGGTGGAATGAACTATGTCTCACCAATTAGAAACCAATGTGAGTAACTATATAACTTTGTTATATGTAACGTAAACAGAGTTGTGTCTGAGGTATGTTTTGACAAGATAGCTAGATGATTTGCATTATCTGTATTTAAAGCATTATGACTTCATTTAGTTTCATTGGTACTAGTTTCCATGGTATTACATCTATTTAGAGTCAAAATATGCACAACAGTACAATGAAGATTTGATTTCTTTTATTTCCCAAAAGGACATGACATTTTAAATGGATTCATGATCAAGTGTCAATGATACAAGCATATCTACATGTACATGTATGGCTGCAAAGCATTGAGTGTGGACTTAGTAATCCTGTATCAGTATATTTTATTGTAATGAAATAACAATTAAAATAAATTCAACATGCTGTGTTTTGGGGAAAATCACAATCTTTGAAATTGTTGCATTAATGTGATATATAACTTAGTTCAAGAAAATATTCAAGATTCAATATAATTTTTGCTTTTAATATAACAATAAGGAGATGTGGTATGATTGCCAATGATACAACAATCCACCAGAGTTCAAATGATGAAGATAAAAGAACATGTTTTAGGGAAAAGATTCAAAGAACATTACAAGAATATGTAGGAATGTTGCAAAAACACACTTGGTATTTATCTCTGTGCATTGTTAAATTCCATAACACAAACATACTGAAAACAAACAAGTACAAGCAGGAAATATAAAGTCATTTATTGATTTTACCATTTATTAAACATGTGAAATGATTTTCAAAGTCATGGGGAAAATGTACAATTGGAGATAACTTTGATTCAAATTTAAACCAATAGTGACAAATGAAATTTTCTCAGATATTACAAAATGTATTCTTTATAAAGCACTAAAATGTCAGTATTCACCTCAGAAGCTAACAAAACCTTTAAATAGACTTATGAAGAAGGGATATAGTTACGATACTGTTGTCAGGTCATTAAAGATTGCATATTTTGGCTTTAATATTGATTCACTTATAGGGTCTTTGCATCGGAACTAAACACATTTATTTAAAACCAGTTGTTGGCATGACACGGGTTATGCTCTTCTCATATATTTTATGATGGTATGATACTAAACCCCTAACGGGAGGGATTGTGCCTGATATTCATATGATGAAGACATAATCTTTCAATCAGTTTAATTGAGGTCTGGAGCTGGCATGTCATTTAACTGCTAGTAGTCTGTTGTTATTTATGTATTATTGTCATTTTGTTTATTTTCTTTTGTTACATCTTCTGACATCGGACTCGGACTTCTCTTTAACTGACTTTTAATGTGCATATTGTTATCGTTTACTTTTCTACATTGGCTAGAGGTATAGGGGAGGTTGAGATCTCATAAACATGTTTAACCCGCCGCATTTTTGCGCCTGTCCCAAGTCAGGAGCCTCTGGCCTTTGTTAGTCTTGTATTATTTTACTTTTAGTGTCTTGTGTATAATTTGGAGTTTAGTATGACGTCCATTATCATTGAACTAGTATATATATTTGTTTAGGGGCCAGCTTAAGGACGCCTCGGTGCGGGAATTTCTGCTGTATTGAAGACCTATTGGTGACCTTCTGTTGTTGTCTGTTCTGTGGTCGGGTTGTTGTCTCTTTGACACATTCCCCATTTCCATTCTCAATTTTATTTAAAATTTAACACAATAGTCTTTTTAATTTTTGGCTGGAGCAGTATGGACTTGATCTAATTCTCAAGAGAAAAATAATTTTATATTTCCATTCTATTTCAGCAAATCATATATTATTGTGTTTGCAGAAAAGTAAAAAATGTATTTTCAAGAGCAAATTTATTTTCCAAATTATATAGAAATAGGTTAAGTCCAAGGTTTCGGCCCCAGACCTTTTTCAGTGATTGTCACCATAAAAATTACATCTTGTTTCACTGTTGCTTTTCCATTGACTATACTTGAATGTCAGACTAGAGCTAATTGTACACGATAAATAATGATAATTTTCTAATTCTCTTATAAAATCTGAATTTAACTTTGAATAAAATATATTTTCAGTGAGTTGTGGTAGTTGTTATGCCTTTGGGTCATTAGCTATGAATGAGGCCCGTGTTCAGTATTATGACAAATGGTACAAAGACTCCAGTGTTCTCAACACAGGACATTGTAGAATGCAGTGAATACTCTCAAGGTAATAAGACTTACTATTATTAAACTATGACATTATAATGAATACTTCAATAAAATGGCCAGTTTTGATTTGTTATTTGCGATAACACTGAGTATGTATGTAAAGGCTCCTTTGTTTCATTTTCTTTCTAGTTTGTTAAATGGAACTACTTTTCATGTAAAATGAGAATTTAGCATATCATTTTCATGATTAATACCTTGTATGGAGATTCCATCATGTAGGGTAACTGCTTAATACCATTAGGAGGCCATTATAAAGGATAACTTGTAATTACATAATTTGGGAGGTTTTTCTAGTGAAAATTACCAAATCAAAATATCATTGCACTTGTAAGTAACTTGTGGTAAATAATGAATCATCAAAATTTTGCCTTAAATTTTAGGCTTTTGTGATCAAATAATTGTTAAGTTTTTAGTGTATAATCCAAAATCTTAATTAATTAGATTTGGTAATCATATAATCACTGACACAATGAGGTATGTCAAAGTTTTTTTCTTTTGTACTGTCAATCTGCAAAAATTGCACCTATTGGCACCTGTAGACTTAGATGAACGTGAAATAGCTCATCCAAAACAAAATAAGTGTTAACATTGTACTTTCTGGAAAATACCTTACAATACTTGGAGTGATACATTGTTAAATACTAACTTTTTAGAATTTCATTTTGTAGCCTGTCTTACTTACATCAGTATAGTAATCAGCATAGATCATAGATCCTTTGATCTTTTGAACAGATCCATTTCAAACTTTTTTCTCCTCTGATATTGCATTGAAACTTTAGTTATTTTATGGTCACATATAATGAGAGGAAGATCCCTATCAATCTCAAGTCTTAATATCAATCAATACAGCTATGTGAACAATAAAGTTTTCATTGAGCCTCTGGTTTTTAGTTTGACTAACTGGTACTTACATAGCTGTAGTAGACCAGTACTTAAATGATATAAATAAATGTTTTTCTTTGAGGTTGTGATGGTGGTTTTCCCTATCTGATTGGAGGCAAATATGCAGAAGATTTTGGATTAGTTGCTGAGTCTTGCAATCCCTACACTGGCAAAGATGGCCAATGTAAAACCAAGACTTCCTGTCCAAGACAATATGCTACTAAATATGAATATATTGGTGGATTTTATGGAGCGTATGTTGGATTTTATATTGATTTATACAAAGCATCTCCACATGATGTTTTATGCCCCCGCCGTAGCGGATGGGGCATAAAGTTTTACCTTGTCCGTCCGTCGTCCCAAAATTGGTGTCCGTTCTCTAACTTTAGTTTGCATCAACCAAATGTCATGAAACTTATACACAATGCTTATTACAACAAAACACAGATCAAGTTTGAATTTTGTGGTGTCAATTTTACCGTTCTAGAGTTATGCCCTTTACAAATAGAAAATTGCTGAATTTGTCGTTTCCGTTCTCTAACTTTAGTTCCCTCAACCAAATGTTATGAAACTTATACACAATGCTTATTATCACAAAACACAGATCAAGTTTTAATTTTGGTGTTGTCAGTTTTACCGTTCTAGAGTTATGCTCCTTTACAAATGGAAAAATAGCTGAATTTTTGTTTCCGTTCTCTAACTTTAGTTTGCCTCAACCAAATAATATGAAACTTATACACAATGCTAATCACCACAAAACACAGATCAATTTTGAATTTTAGTGGCGTCACTTCTACCGTTCTAGAGTTATGCACCTTTACAAATGGAAAAATTGCTGAATTTTCATTTCTGTTCTCTAACTTAAGTTTGCCCCAACTAATTGTTATGAAACTTATAAACAATGCTTATTGCCACAAAACTCAGATCAAGTACAAATTTGGGTAGCGCACTTTTACAGTTCTTGAGTAATGTCCCTTTATAATGTTATATGCAAGCGGGCATCATCTGTGTCCCATGGACACATTTCCATTTATTTTCCATTTTAACTTTTAGAGAAGTTGATCACTGATTCAAAATTTATCATTTTGGTTATAGTCTGATTTGATTACTTTTGTTGTGAAGAAATTTCTATGTCTTTGTCTTTGTTAGACCACTACTGTCCAGACTAAATATTATTTACCGGTAGTTGTTTTGTGGTCATACAATGGTCAATCATCTTGTTTTTAAATAATTTCTTTTCCATGCCTTTATGACATTGGTAATGGTTTTAGCCTGCTTTTCCTATGTGTTCATCAAGTTCAAAGGTTCCTTCAACATATTTTGTTTCAATGGAACCATGGCACTTCACAGTGTATTGAATGTTTTCAGTCAAGTAAAATATGAGCACACTTTTAGAGTAAAGCAAGGGCCCTTCATCAACAATGAGAGGAAGTTCTATAGTTTTTGTCAAAAGCGAGACATAGGTATGCTGTTTCCGCGTCGGCCAACAATGTATTAGTTTGTGATTAGGTCAGTTCAAGGGAACCATTAGAGGTAGGCGAATGTTAATTGGTATTCAGTTGTATAAGCATTAGCATATCTCATTTCCATGGAGAATATTTGGCCCTTCACCCTCAGTCATGGTCTATTGACTTTGAAACTTTTGCTTAGTTTACATGTATTAGTTTCTGATTAGATCAGTTTAAGATGAATCGCTAATGTTAAGTCAATGATATTTGTTATGCAAATTTATTGGCATTTGCAAGTATTGTTTCCATGGAGATTATATAGCCCCACCCTCGTCATGGTTCATTGCATTGACTTCGAAACTTTTACATAGTTTACAAGTTAATGTTTGTGTTTAGGTTTGTTTAAAGGGAACGACTTATAATAAGTCCATGGTATTTGGTATGCAGTTAGCCATGTACCTTCAGTCATTCCATGACTTAGAATATTTGCATAACTTACATGTTAAATATTGCTATTTTAATTTCAATATTTGCATAATCAAAATTACAAAAGCGAGACATATCTCTGTGATAACAGTTTAT
>JAASAO010002462.1:0-10722 GCA_017311375.1 Mytilus coruscus
TTTAATTTTTCAAGAGATAATGATTCAAACAATTTATGTATCCCACCTTTTTACACACTCACAATTTGAATTGTCGTGTATAAGTCAACAAGGAAAAACAAATGACCACGTGACAATAATAACTATTGAACGTAAGTCATTATTTTAAAATATGAGGTTTTATATCAGGAATAGAACGCGTCAAACACAAGTTTTAGATCCGTCTTGTTAAAATATAACTATGGCTGTACAATTTTATGTTGATGGTCTTTGGTTCATTCTCGTCCCGAACATGCATGAAATATTTGCCACTGGACGTTAAGCAATCAATAATCAATCAATCAATTTGAAGTTGATAGTCTTTAGTACATTATCGCCCTGAACATGCATGTACTATTTGCTACTTGATCAAACAATCTTTAGTACATTGTAACTCTATTCCCAATTTAAGAGTTTACATACAATGTATTGAACTTCGTATTTTATTACTTTAATTGGTTTCTAAATTTTGTGATTCGAGATATTGCCATTTTTTTCATTTATCAATTTTGAATGGTAAAATTAACTAATAAACACTTTTATTTGTCCTGTGTTCTCTTTTACGGTACGTTTAGTTTTGCTTACTTCACCAGAGTCTGGTTGTAAGGTACTGTAACATTTCTATACATCCTGTGTTCTCTTTTTTGGTACGTTTAGTTTTGCTTACTTCACCAGAGTCTGCTTGTAAGGTACATTTCTATAAGTCCTGTGTTCTGTTTTAGTAGTTTAGTTATGCTTTCTTCACTAGAGTCGGGTTGTAAGGTACATTTCTATACGTCTTGTGCTCGCTTTATGATACGTTTAGTTTTGCTTACTTCATGTGTGAATGAATGGAGTTCTTGGTGGCAAACGTCGACTTTTTCTTATATTTTGTATTTTAATTAATTATTGACCAAATACATGTTTCTTTTATATATTAATTGTAAAATAAGTTTTAAAGCTCCTCTATACCAAGCCATTGCTTAAAATTTAGTATTTGCTGTTGTTCTAGCTCGTTTGTCAAGGGTTAAACTTAGTTTCTACATAATCATCTATTAAAGTAGGGGTGGCTTTTCCATGTAATTCATAGATGAGATTAAAACCAGTTATACATGCATCAGATATTGTCTATCTATCTATATATCTGTCAACGAGATGGCTAACTCATGATACCAAAAAACATATGATATGGTATTTGCTTGTTTTTTTTTGTTTTTCTTCAAAATGTCATAATACATGAAGAAGGTGAAGATGCCTCGGCCGATATAGGTAACAAACACAAAACAAAATCTACAAGAATAAAAACAATTTTATAATGCATTATGAAATTAAAGATTCAGTTTATACCCACATTCTTAATAAAAATAAAAAAAAATACATCGTGTCGCGTTGATTGGTTGAAAACTTTGCAGCATCGAAAACGAGTCTCAAATGATAATACCTTAAACTAACACAACCACCAAAACTAAATGTATAGCACGAAAATTACTGACCTTATTCAAATATAATGGTCAGTTCTAACACTCATTCAACAAATGTATTATTTATAAACAAATACACGTAGTAATGCATGTTTACATTCCGGTAAACATAACTTTAATATACATATTGAGTGTGAACTACGTCCATGTAGTACTTAGTTAGATTAGAAATACTTACATCAAAATAAGAAGATGTGTTATGATTGCTTATAAGAAATTTCAACCAGGACCAAATGACGTAGAATTAACACCTATAGGTCAACGTACTGCCTTCAACAATGAGCAAAACCCATACCGTATAGTAAGCATCCTTATTATAGAGTGTAATTTTAATTGTTTTGATAGATTTTGTTCTCACACGACGGTAATACTTAAAAAATGACAACATTAATGAATAATATTAACAACTAAGATTGTCGTACGCTTCCCTCATCAACACATCTTTACACTTTTTTCACCTTCAAGAGAATATTGAAACTGTATTGAAAAAATTTAACTACAGTTTATATAAACATTGTATAAGAATTCCCCCAAAGGGTGACTGGGGAATAAGTATGGTCACCATTGGTCTTCCTCCGACCGGCAGTAAAACCCTTGCTAAAGTGGGGCGTCCGTTTGGCTGTGCGGATGTACAAATTTGCAGCCACGTCCGGTCAGAATGGGGACGTTAAATCCGATGCCTCGTGTAAAAGAGTGCCACGCTCTTTGCACGTTAAAAACTGCAACAACTCTTTGAGGGGTCCGTAGGTGACCTGCTGCTAGGCTAAATTTCTGTCCCGATCCAATATACCCTCATTTACCGTGGTAGTCTAAATTTCTCCGACCTTAATCCCGGACGCCCCTATTACAGAACCTACCTATTGTATTTATTGTTAATTTGTTCTCGTCCTGAATATGCATGAAATATTTGCCACTGGACGTTAAGCAACCAACAATCAATCAATCAATATAAGAATTCAAAACAAAATTGTTAATAGTGAGTGACAACTAAATGTAATCGGAAACGATCATTATATGTGAGTGAGCTAAGTTCGAATTATCCTCCAAGACTACAATATGGTAAAATATGTGGTTCTTAATTTGTTTGTTGTAAGACACGACTTTACTACAAATATGTTATGATCAATAGTTTTTACAAAACTTGAAGAATCGAAGACTTGCAATTGATTCTATATATATTTCTCGTGCAGATTTATAAGACACGTCTAAAAACCAACGAATTTTCCAATCATCAATAGCCTAATTGTAACAAAGATTTGAACCTCCTTCCCCAAAAAATTAAAACAACAAGACACCAACCGCAAAATGCAAATAAGACTGACATGCTATAAACTAAGTTAAGTCTATGATGAACAGAAAAAAGCAATTTTTGAAATGCCCTTGTAGAAGTATCTCACTTATTTCTTTCATAATAGATACATTGCTAAAAGTTCCTTCACCAGTAATGCATAGATTATGAAAATTAACATAATAATCTAATTTACATGTTTTCGGTTTCGCATGTGTCAGAAGATACCAAAGGGACAATAAAAACATCATAAGTGGAAGAAAAATCGACAGCACACTGTAAATTAAAAAAAACAGAAAGATTGATTGATTGATTGTTGGTTGCTTAATGTCCAGTGGCAAATATTTCATGCATGTTCAGGACGAGAACAAGTTAACAATTAATACAATAGGTAGGTCCTGTAATAGAGGCCGTCCGGGATGAAGGTCGGGAAATGAGGGTATATTGGATAAGGACAGAAATTTGGCCTTTCAACAAAGAGTTGTTGCAAGGGTTCTTAACGTGCAGAGAACGTGGCACTCTCTTTACACGAGGCATCGGATTTAACGTCCCCATTCTGACCGGACGTGACTACGAATTTGTACATCCCGCACAGCCAAACGGACGCCCCATTTAGCGAGGGTTTTACCGCCAGTCGGAGGAAGACCAATGGTGACCATATTTCTATTCCTAGTCACCCTTGGGGAACATATAAAGAAAACGAATACAAAACCCACCCAAAACCGGGGATGATCTCGGTGCTTTGGAAGGAAGGGTACGCTTAACTCAAGTTTTATTATATTTTATTTGTATCTCAGTTTTGCAGTTAAATTGAAATTATGTGCTTTCTCATGATATGTTTTCTTTGTGTGTTTTATATTTTGTTATCGCATCAACTAGTTTATCTATACTTACTGACATAAATGCTATCGCAAAGTCAGGACCTAATCATAGGAGACAGGGGTGCGAGACAGCAGATATCAAAAGGTACAATCATAACACACGAAATGCGACGAAAAGATACAATATCGCAAATTCTACATGCATTGAACAGAAAGAATTGTTTTTTTAATTGACAAACAGAAGGTTTGTTCTGATTACAAATATTTTGTTATTTTTTCTTTCCAATTTTGCGATAATTACTAAAATTTTGCCGACATCTATAAAAGGCAATTTTGGGCCATCTTTTGCCATTTTAAATACCTGGAGTTTCACACATGGCGGTTAATTGTAAACTGTAAATTTTGCTTTTTAATGATAATGAACCAGGTGTGCGAAATCCCTACCTTTTATACATGTCTCGACTGAGAGTACGAATACGAAAGTTTTATTTTGATTCGGTTCACATATAACAATACAAACATAAGCTCTTAAGAGCTTTTACCGAATATAAAATAACATAAACACAACATTAAAAACACAACATGCAGACAAGATAAATGACAGCACAGGCATATTGAAATACATGCAAAGCACTACTAAAATACATATCTAAACAAGCCAAAGCTGAAGCACAACTAAAATTTAAGCACAACTAAAATTAAGCACAAATAAAATATAGCACATGCACAAATTTAAGGCATAATAACATGTTGTAAGAGCTGATCATATTGTATTGAAGTTTGTCTATCTTGACCTCGAAAAGTTTTCTACGTCAAATTTATGCACTACCCTAGATCCCTAGCGATTTAGACGTTGACATATTAAATGGACGTATGTAAATAATTGCAAACTTACTGTTGACCTTTACATGGCATAGGTTCTTAAATGTCATAGGAAAATGGCTGACGTGTACTTATTTATTAGTATACGTATACTTGTTTCGAAACATAATGTTGATAGATTATTTGAATAGTGTTTGCAAAACGGAAAAAAAATACAAATATATGTTAGAGATGACATTACACGAAAGTCTGGATTTATAAAAGACTCATCAGTACAAAAGAGGCATATATACCGGTAGAGATTAGTAGCGTTTTGATGGGAATTTTGTTTGCGCGGTTAAACATTTCATGTGCCTAAAGTAAAGAGAGGAATGTAACTATTTGTTGGGTTTTTTTTTTTTTTTGTTGGTGTTAGCAGATATTTACTAACGGTTAGTCCTTTTTTGGTGTAAACAGCTGTTAATTTTTTTTTATAGTCAAGTGTTGGATTAATTGAAATAAATATCAAAGTGTAAAAATGATGCGTACTTTGTTCAGTATATTTACCTACTTTTGATGATGGGTACATGTGTGCTGTATAACAGATACAATATGATATATAATCATAAGCCTCTAAAGTTTATTGACACTATATGTTTAACATTGTAATATATTGTATTTCATGTATATGTACCTAGTTGTACTTTAAAATAAAAATATCTATCTATCTATAATCACTCCATATTGTGTACAAGGTCACGACCGGATGATAATTAAAATTAAATTGAAATAAACAAGATTATTAGAATACGTCATACAAGTGCTATCATATTTATATTTTTTTCAACCCTTGTGCACATGGAAAATTAAGTGCTGCATTTATAAAAGGGATGTGAGGTATACGTCAGTCAGGCAGAAACCCAACTACAAATATGACCGAAAGACATCTATATTTCAAAGTTAAGTAAATAGGAAACAACGTTTTGACACATGAAATATAAAATATGAATAAAATAAGATGTAAGGTATACATCAATAAAATAGCAACCCAACAACACACAACTGAACGGCATGAAATTTGCAGTTTGTGCTTGCCTAGGTTGTCAGTTCATTCATGCATCACTTTTCACGTGCAAGGGGAGTTTTAATCATGAAAACATTACAATGACTTTCTTTAGCGCAGGTCTACGTAAAATAGGCGAGTTACAGCGTTGTGCAATTCCGTCAATTTGAGTAGATGTACATTTTATATCAGAGTGTGATATGAGGGTCAGGATGGGGGTCTTTCAATTCTATTTTTATACATTTTGCCCATTATTCTCTATTCTTTATCTTTAGCACCTCATTAGTCTCTATTCTTTATCTTTTAGCACCTCATTAGTCTCTGTTCTTTATTTTTACGGTCCATTATTCTCTATTCTTTACACATTTTGACAATTATTCTCTATTCCCTATACATTGTATTTTAGCACCTCATTTTTCTCTAAGCTTTATTTTTGGTCCATTATTCTCTATTCTTTATTTTTGTTCCATTATTCTCTATTCTTTTTTTGTGTCCATAATTCTCTATTCTTTATATTTTTGTCCCTTATTCTCTATTCTATAAATATCCATCCACACCCTCTTGTATCGGCAACAGACGAATATAACTTCATCGTAAACGATTACAACTGTTAAAGTCTGTTTTCAGTCAAAGTCAGAGTCACACTGTATTAACCATTCCGTGAGGGTGAAAAAGTCAAAGTTGATGTCAGTATGGAACCAGATTTAATTGAACTGTAGAGAAACAATCCACTTAGTTGACCATGAAGAGAGTCAATTCAATAAATCGTCTAAAGAAAAAATACAGAGATAGGAACTGACAAATCGGTGTACACTGCAGTGTAAGAGGAAAATCAAATGTTTACACTGCTGAAGAAGCAGTTAAAGTGATTACACCCAGACAGAATATTACAGAAGAAGACAATTGCAGATTAAAAACTCTCCTTATAGTCACAAAAACATTTAAAAAGAGTCTGAATTTTGTTGATATAAAAATATAATCACGAAAGAAGTAGAGTTTTTTTTTCCTTTTCTTCTTCTTTTAGTTTGCACTTATCTTTATTGTCTCCAGAAAAATTAGTAAGACTTACGTAGAGCGTGCAAGGACGTCTGCGCTATTTTCCCAAAATTTTGTATGTGTTAAATCTTTTGTTTTCTCTTGACACCCAAAAAACACCTTTGAAGCAAGTGCATGCGTGCATTTCTGGAAAATTGGTTCTTTCGTCATTCAGAAAACACCCCAAAAAGTGTCAAAGTAGTCACATGTGTAATATCTTTACACTTAGATTTTCTGACACAATGGCTTTAATATTTATGCAGTATTTGCCACTGGACCTTAATCAGAAAAACAATAAAATCAATCCGCTATATTTGATCCATAGCAAAACTGTCACTGCTATCAGATTTGTATGATAATACTTTTTTAGCCATCAAAGGGTGTGTGAGGTATACGTCAATGAGACAGAAACTACATAAATAACAGAAAGATATCTATAAAGGTAGAGGTGTATAGTCTTCAACAATATTCAGGTGTCATCAAAATTATGTCATACAAGTGCTATCAGATTTATAAATATATATATTTATGTTTTCATCCAGCAGATTACACGGAAAATTAAGTGTGAGATATAATGAGATTCAGATGTGAGATAAACGTCAATGGAACAGCAGCCCAACAACAGAAATTACAAAACAATATCGTGATGCATACATACAGTCTTCGACAAAAGACTGGTGACCAAACATTGTCCATATGTCTCGCTCTTCATTGTCTCGATTTCACGAAAGACATAAATAAATACAACAGAAGCAATCAAGGATCTCCTGTTAACAATACATTTCTAAATGATCGAAAAACATTACGATATGACATACGACCACTAACGACAACGTTACTGACGTGGCATACTCAGAAAATGTAACAGGATTAATCGAAAGGTTTTTATATATATATCTCAACCACCCCTCTTATCTTACAACATCACATGTATGTGTAACCTATTTTATAACCCTGCTCACAGAAATTAGAAGTTTCTTCTTTTGCAGAGAGATATTTTTATATATATCTCAACCACCCTCTTATCTTACAACATCACATGTATGTGTAACCTATTTTATAACCCTGCTCACAAAAATTAGAAGTTTCTTCTTTTGCAGAGATACTTGTGAATGCATCCTGTTACATACATTACCATAAATATAAAACAGATACAATTGGGAGTAAAGTGTGCAAAATTACACAAATATTAATCTCAAAGATTAATAAATGCATGTATAAAACAAGTTGCTTTCTTTAAAAAAGAAAAGCAGTAACGTGAACCCGAGACCGCCGACTGGTCAACAAACAAACAAAAATGTTGCTGAATGTTTCTGTTTTTGATTTGAAATATTTTTCTTCCTGTTTAATATACAAAGACCTAATCTTATTGCAATTCCAAGTTTCTGCAAACTAGATGTCAATAGCAAATCGCTATATAAATTTCAGCAATCAGTTTGCTTTAAATAATAATCTGGATGCATTTATTTTATCTTTATATCTTCATATTTGTTTCCTGAATGCCTTCAATTATTATTATACTCATTATTGAAGCAGTCTGTACTCATGATAGAGGTGGTATACAGAAATTGAAAGTCTTAATTTCCATGTGAAGTGTAATTCTGTGTCATATAACTTATAAGAAGGTTTCGTATTTTTTTTTTTTTTTTTTTTCATGAGAGTAAAAAATCAGCTTCATTAGGACCTCATATATACTGACAATATTTTGGTCTTATAAAACCTCTCAGATTTTAAGTTTCCTAGAAGTTTTAATCAACCCAAATATTCTACAGTTAAAACTTAGTTTTGAAGAATTTCTTGCTTTCAGATGTTTTATTGATACCTGGACATGCTCTTAATGGAACCAATTTATATAAAAGATATGTTTGGTAAAAGTCAATAACTTATCATAGATATCAGGACTACAATTTTGTACACCAGACGAGCGTTTCGTTTACAAAAGATTCATCAGTGACGCTTGAATTGAAAAAGTTAAAAGGCCAAATAAAATACGAAGTTAAAGAGCATGGAGGACCCAAAATTCCGAAAAGTTTTGCCAATTACAGCTAAGGTTATTCCTGGGAGTAGAAAATCCTAAGTATTTTGAAACTTACAAAGTTTATAATAGGAAAGTCACTCAAAAAAAAGAAAGAAAAGGAAATGAGAAACAACTGGAGGTCAGAATACCTTAATGATGACCATTTTCAAAGTCACATGTCAAGCACTTACTGCCGTGTCCTGAATTTGGTTAAGAAAAGCGAAAATTCACATTCCGTGAGTGAAATTAATATTTATGCATGCACATGGTTTTCATGCGCAAGAAATAGTATTGATTGATTGATTGACTGTTGGTTGCAAAACGAGCAGTGGCAAATATTCATGTTTGTTCAGAACGAGAACAAGTTAGCAATAAAGACAATAGACTAGTCTGTCATTGAGGCCGGTTGGGATGAAGGTCGGAGAAATTGTCGACTCCCACTGGAAAATGAGGGTATATTGGATAGGGACATACATTGTGCCTTGCAACATGTCACATACGGATCCTTAATTTAAAGAGTTGTTGCAATGATTTTTAACGTGTAAAGAGCGTTGACTTTTCTTTACACGAAGCATCAGATTTAACTTTCTCATTCAAACGGGACGGGGCTGCGTACTTGTACATCCCGCACAGACAAACGGACGCCCCACTTTGGCAAGGGTCTCACTGCCGGTCGGTAGAAGACCAAGAGTGACCATACCTCTATTCTCCAGTCACCCTTGGGGGTTTGAAAATGGAAAACATACACAGTGATATTCTGGATTAGAATATGCATCTGAGTTATCACGTTTAGTTATTCTAGGCTCAAATCAAATGGAACTTAGTTGAATTCGGATGTCAAACTATCTACCTCAAGTAGTTTGACTCTGGATTCTTGCCATTTAATCGGGCAATTGTCTGAACGCAGACCGATATTGGTGTCAAATCGGTGTCGTTGTGTTGTGTGAACAGGTTGCAATATAATGAAAATAAATGCATACAATTTTCAAAATCGCACCATTTCGCAAAAAATAGATCCTACAAGGTTGAACTATTACCCCCAAAAAATGTAATTTAATTAACATACAATCCTGTTAAAAAAAACTCAGAAAATTTTAATTTCAATATTTACAAACACAAACGTCAATTATTTACTGATGGACATTTTTCTGTCTAATTATTCTCTTCTTAAAGTCCACCTTCCAATTTAATGAATTTATCGCCATACAAAATATAAGCAGAGACTTATAAAACCATACTAAAATTGTATAAAATAATTAGCGTAGTAATTTAATGATTATTGTAAAATATTAATTACGGTTTTTTTTACAGATGCTAGGATTTTAAAATCTTTGTGAATTGAAACCATGCCACTATTTTGTTTTCATTCACTGCAGTTTAACTTTTAGATACTAATTTATTTGTGTGCATCCCTGATAATTGGTGCTAATTTGTAGCATATAATTTCCGTCCATGTATTCACCGTTAAAACTTTTGGAACATGATATATAACTATATGATTATGAATAGTTATTGATAAATTTAGTTTCAGTTTAAACTTAATAATTTTAATGAATATTCCCTTGGTCTGTTAGTAACTATAAATGAAACTAAATAATTTTACAGAAATACCGTTTTGTTTAAGGTTCATGAGGACCCTTCATCTAAAATGCTGCATTTACTCTAAGTACAGACAAACCTGTGCATCTGGAAAAGTTTAAGGCATAGCATGTCCAAAATCAATAAAATTCAAATATATTTTATGTTTTAGAAAATTAAAAACTTAACCGGATTTTGCAGTGCACTTTTTCATTCCTCCAGAAGGTGCCAAAATAAACTAAGTTGGGAAAGAGGTTTGAGAACTTCCCACAGGTAATAATTGAAGTTAATTGTATTGATTGACATGGACAATAGATACATGACAATAATTTGTGATTTAAACTGTGTACCTGAGTGGACCACATTAAGTGAAACTCAACTGTTTGTTAATTTTGTCATCTTCTACAGGGACGAAAAAGAGTGAGCTAAAATCCTGTTAAGTTTTAATTTTGTAAAACATACAATGCATTAGAAGTTTATTTATCAACGGCATGCTATTTATGTAAAATATTATCATTTATTAGAAAAGTTGCAGGTATTGACAATTAAAACCATGCCATGTGTTGTGTATCAATTTAAAACATTTTATGGCTGGGGACAATAGTATATATACCGATTATTTTTACTTCATTTTAAATTTG
>JAASAO010001403.1:0-20779 GCA_017311375.1 Mytilus coruscus
ATTGGTTCATACTGATAACAAACGGATTGCTTCATTTATGACACCATTACAGGAAAACCCGCCGAAGCCTTGGTTTCTTACATCGAAATCTCAACATCAGCTCAAAATCGACCAAAGAGCATACCTATAAAATGTTAGTAAGACCGCAAATAGAATGCGCCACGACAGTATGGGACCCGTACTTGCAAAAACACATAGAACGGACTGCAATAGATATTGAGAAACTACAATTTTCATTCTCAAAATGGTTTGTTTTAAATCTTTGCAAAATGACCAAAAGTCTATGGTTTTTTGCTTAAAATCTGGGAGTTTTATTCTAATATTTGAAAACCTAGACATATCTTTTGAAGAACCGTGTAACAAAGGAAACAACAATTCGCATCTTGTCGGAAAACTTAATTTTCTCTTATGTTAGAGAAATTACATTAGGCTTTAAAATAATACAGCTAAATATAATTTTTCTATTAAAGACACAAAAATGAAAATTCACAACAGCTTTTAAATCTTCTTGCAATAAAAAGAAAAGAAACAATACGCTTGATAACCCGTATGAAAAACATGACACGTACTCCAGCTGGACAGTAGCCGTACTGTAGCCGTACTGAGAACCGTACTTATAATATTCATTTGGACTTTTCTTTGAATTGCTTATAATAGATACCCCGGCTGGACTTTCAGCGAAATTAGCCGTAAACCGGCTCGAAATATTTAAATTAGCAGGAGTCCGGTTCATAAAGTCCAGCTGGACTTTAATAAAAGTATGTCTGAAAAAAAATCCAGCCGGCATTTCTGGCAAAAATATGGACTCTATAAAGTTCAGCTGGACTTAACAAAGTCCGGCTGAACTTTAACAAGTTCAGCTGAGCTCTATGAAGTCCAGCTGGACTTCAAAAAGTGTGGTTTGACTTTTAAAGATGATTTCAGCAGGGACGAATCCAGCATTTTTCAAAAGGGAAGGGGGTTTCTAACTCAGGATAAGGGGGTGGGGGTGGTCTAACCATATGTCCCCATTCAAATGCATTGATCGTCAAAATAATGGGGGTTCCAACAACTGGAACCCTGGATCCGCCCCTGCTCAGTTTTTCTTCAGATGGTTGATTCTTCTGATTTAATTTGCATCATGCATCCCTTGCTATAATCTGTAAATACAAAAAAACAGATGACATTTTGCATATATACTGGTTATTTCTTTTTCTTTTTAATTTTGTACTGTCTTACTGGCAAAACCAAGAAATGGGGAATTGAGAAGCTAAATGCTAACTTCTAAAAATTTGTGGTTATAATAGCCTAAATAATTTTAAAGTGGATAAAAATAAAATAAAGTTAGCTTTGAAAATCAATTAAAGTGTAGAAATCAAAAACTTTCAAAACAACTCAAATAATAACCATTCTTTAATACAGAGGGAATAAAAAATATAACAATACTTTTTTTAACATAACAATTCAAAACAAGAAGTGACAGTGACATAACAGACAAGATGAAAATTATTGCATGAATATAAATATTTGATGCAGGTTTTTTATTCTTTTCACTCTTCAAAAATAAGAATTAAGCTATTTATAATATTGTAATTATTTTATTAATATGTTGAATAAAAAGAGCATATCAGATAATATCACCAAAATGGTGGAATTCAATTTATTGTACTTACCAGAATATGCAATCCAAAACACATGCAAACAGCGATCTTCCTAAATTGTCATTGATGCCAGTCAGAAGGATCCATCTTCTCTATTTAATGTGAAAAGAACTACTTCCAAACATTTGCTTTACATCCAATTATGTAAAATTCTCATTTTGTTCAAGAAAGAAGACACATCTTCCTGTTTATTCCAAATTCAAAGCTTGTTGTATTGCAATACATGAGGTTGGTTAAGGAGTTGTTTTAAATGTTCCTCTTATGACTAATTGCATGTTCCTTAATTTTGAATATCTGATATATTAAAAAAGAAAATCAATTATTAATCTGTTTAATTGTGAAATTTTTAATAAGTGATAGTAATTGCAGAAATATGTATTTCGAAATGTGTTATCCTACATATGGCCTCAATCTCTGTGGAGATAGTACTTCCTGAGACCTGTCCAGACTGAAGTTAATCGAAAACAGATTGCACATTTCTACAAGACTAACTGCTATTAAATCACTGTTATATGGCTCAAATTTCTAATTGATGTTAAAGAATGAATGATAATTATTAATTTTATGCATTCATCTAATTAAATATAAATATACTAGAAAATTTATAAATTTAACCTGTAACAGATGCTGCTAGTGTTTTTTGTTGTTTTTTTTTTGAGAAAAGTAGAAATGTTAAATAATTGTTGTATTAAACATATTAACTTGGATATAATTCAATCAAAAGTCACCAAAATTAAATTTTAACTTTCCATCAACAGTCTGTTAAATATTTCATAATGGAATTGAAAATCTAGTTAAAGTATCACATCTTATAGTTTGAACTAAAAGTATACTGCAAAAAATTATTTTATCATTATTATTACTTGCAAACTGTCATTTTTAACTGTTTTACAATTTGAAAGAATTGTTCCTTTCAAAGAACAGAATATATTGTGGCAAACTTTTTTATTTCTGTAAAGGTATAAGATTTGGCTGATGAAAATTTTCTAAGTCTAAATTCCTGCTCGTAAATGAATGTAAAATTTTCTAAGACAAAAATCCTGCTGATCATTCTACAGAAAGGAATAAATTTCCTCAAAAGTCCAGCCGTGTTTATTTTCTTGTCAGTATTACAAAAAGTGCGGTTGGACTTTTAAGTAAATACCGGCTGGCAAATAACCCAAGTATAAGAAAAAGTACGTGTACGGCTCATGTCAGACTGGACTTTTCAAAGTCAGACTGGAATACGTCTCAAATCCAGCTGGAGTTCAGTTGAACTCCTGTTGAAATTTTCATACGGGAAGACTTTAGCATTCCACTTTTTATGACATATGATACACGATAAATGTATACAATAAAACTAAATTTTTAGCTTACCGAAATTTTAAATTGAAAACTCAAGGCTAAAATTTTAGCTTCCAAACATTCTGGATTCAATTTATTCGGCTAAAGTTTTAGCAATTTGAGCGATTTGAACAAGTACGTAAATTTTGTTACAGTCACTTGATCTAAAATGCTAAAGTTTTAGTTTTTATAAACAAACAACATTTTAATTGAAAGTACAAATTTATCTAATAAAGTCAAATATAACGGATTTCGCAGATGAGATTTTATGTTTGATCTAGAAAATCACGCGTACGTGTATACATGTAGGTACAAGCACAAGAACCGCATTTTCCACAACATTCATGAATTAATATGCTAAACTTGCTGATTTGTATCATCAAATTATACTAATCAACTTTTGGTGGGTTGGTATTACTTAATCTATAGTTGTGCATGTGGTTTTAGTAGACTTAATTGCTAGTCCTTTTGTTATTCTACGTTTTTTGACACGGTATTGTCAGGTTTTTTTTCGCCAAATGAATTTTGATTATGCCTTTGGTCTTTTTGCAAAGTCTTAAAACAAACCATTTTGAGAATGAAAATTGCAGTTTCTCAATATATATTGCAGTCCGTTGTAGATAAAATTGACAAAGTACAAAGACGAGCTGCACCGAATGTAACCAGTAGACATATAAATAGATCAAGTGTCAGTATCATTATAGCTGAATTAGGATGGAAAAGCCTACAAACTAGACGAAAAGAAGCTGGACTCATCATGTGTTACACAATAACAAATGACCTTGAAGCCATAGAACAAGAGTAAATACCTACAAAAACCAACAAGAAGCTCTAGTCGGACAGGAAATCATACTTACATATAACAGCCAGCCACCAAAAACTATAGGAAATGGTCCTTCTACGTAAACACCGTCAAGGATTGGAACAAACTGCCTCCAGATGTCGTCATAGCAAAGTATCTTGAGATATCCAAGTCTCAAGTGACCAAAACTTCTAGATAAATCAATTTAATAATTTGTTTATAACAAGTTTTAAATCATTCACAACTTTCCAGAATATTCATCATATTGAATGTGGGCAGTATTTGGAAGAAGAAGACATTTTACGAAGTAATTTTTTTCTCATTGTTGGGCGTTTTGACAACCGTTTCAAGACTTCGACATTTGCATAATGAGGTAGCTGAATTCTGTTTTTGGCGTCATCAACAAATACCGGCTATTCAAAATGATTATTGAAAAGGAAGGTTCTTAATTTTGAATTATAGGTGAATGAATATTTTATTTTTACTTTGACCATTTGAACCATTCAGTCTGTCGGATCGAGGATTAATTCGGCTATTTTGAGTGATTGTTGCTGTTCTGAGATTAGCTCATTTATCTAAATTAGAATACTGAAAGTTAAGAACTGGTAACCAGACGACTTTAGTGTACATTATGATGCAACTACGTAGTCAGCTGGTTTTTGTCTTCTTCCGACCAGATATGTTATTAGAAAAACAATCAGATGCCTCATTTGAAGGAGAGTTGACAGTAAGCTTGCTTTTGTAATATTATTGAAATTTGTCTTAATTGATTCACAAAGTGTCACATGCCCAGCAGGTAACGAGTTCCTTGTCGACGTAGAAGGTCTTGCTGCGTTTGGATTTCAAGTGGTTCTTTCAATAGGTTTTTATCACTCCGGCAGATTGGTGAAAAAATTGTGGGTTTGATGATAAAAGCACCAAATTTGGCATGGTAGTAGTTCTGAGTGTTTAAAAAAGTATTAGCTATGGACCCATCTTGCAATTTCAATATGGCGATTTTTGTCCAAGATGGCCGCCATAAAATATCAAAATCAGCATATATCACTGATATAAGGTCAGCTTCCAAGCCAAATTTGGCATTACAGTAGTGCGGGATGTTTCAATATATAAGCTATATATATATCACTTATACAAGTTCAAATTTTGAATGTTAGTAGTGCTGGATGCTTCGAACAATATTACCAATGGATCAAAGTTGAAATTTCAAAATGGCGGCCTTTTCCAAGATGGCCGCCATAAGATATCAAAATCAACACATATACCTTATATAAGGTTAAATAGTGTTATGTTCAGACGTACCATAAATAACACTACGTGCCCTATCACACCAAGTGTATGCCACATTTTTATACTTAAGGTGGTATAGGTGTCTTAAATAAAAATGATAGATTCTTTTAAAACTTTGCACAGTTGACCCATACAAGGTATATATCAAAAATATATTAAAAAAGGTGTCACCGGCCATATAAGAAAATTATATGAACCTGAAAAAAATCATACATTTCAGCTTATTTTTTATAGATACATAGGGGAAATAACCTTCAAGTCATATTTTCATTAAAAAACAAATGATAGAAATTTGTCATAATTAAGAGATGAAGAACTGATATTATATGCTTTTAAAAACCAGAAAAAAATATATAGGTCACCGTGCATATAAGAAAAAGGAAAATTCTCATTTAATTTCCGTTTACATGGAAATTTTAGCGATATTTCTCAAAAATGTTCAATTCAATTCAGGTAAAGCTATGGGCTCAAATGATTATATATTTTTTCGTTTAGTCGACAAAATATATTTCATAAAATCATCAAACTTCAATGAAACGCGTTTTCCGGATCTAATGTTTTTAGTTTCCATAGTAATAAAGCATAAATATAGAAATTTCTCCGCAATATTCATGTCAACCATTTTTGGTTCAATGTTTTGTTGATAAATCAACCAATTTGTTTTTCGTTTCAATTGTTTTACATTTGTCATTTTCGGGCCTTTTATAACTGATTATGTGGTATGGGTTTAGCTCATTGTTGAATGTTGTACGATGACCTATAGCGGTAACCTCTATATCATTTGGTCTCTAGTGGAGAGTTGTCTATGTGTCTATGTGACAGGATTTCTTGCCTTCATTTGTAGATACTTAGTCAGCGATCGGTTGAGCTAAGGAAGATAAAAAAGTGCTTCTTTGTAACACAGAGGTCCTGGATTTGAGTCCCGGAGACATGAGATTTTGAATGAAGAACCATGCTCACTGGTTATATCTAATTGACAATCATAACACATCTTATATTATATTGATCAATACTAGAAATGATGATTCTAATTTAAACACAACTGCAATGTATTTGATTTACAAATTCCAGGCCGTTGCCATGAGAATATGTGCATCATCTGAATATCTCTGTTGCTCATTATTTCAAAATATACACCTGCATAGTGTGTCTTTCTGTTTATAAATATTTTTCTCTAAAATTGAAAATGAAACTGTAGTCTATGTCATTGCTTTAAATGTCTTTGTCACAAATTTTTGTCAAACCTTTTTTTAAGACAAGTAGCAGAAAAATTGAACACCTGCAATAAAATTCCAATTTGCAAAGGAGTGAAAATTTGCAGGAGAAAAGACCGACAATGGATTCCATGTATTAACAGTAAAGGTTGAAATAAGTTATTTCTAAAGGTTATGTGTGAATTAAAATTTCATTTATCTTGTACTGTGTATGAAAATCAACGTATGTAGAACTATATTCATTATCAATTATAACAAAAATAAATTCCTAAATAATGTATTGTTATGGAGAGAATGAACTAAATTATCTATATATGTATACATTTTTTCCAGCCAGTTCAATATTTTATACAGTTAATGATGCACCAATTATATATTACAAATCTACCAAACACACTTCACCATATTCAAAGAAATCGGTTAATAATAATTTCAATAATAGAGACATTGACATATAGGCCAAGTGAAATAATTGATATGAACATTCTATACTGCCAATGGTCGTACATGTACATGTACATGTACTAATTAATAAAGGCAAAATAAAATAATAAATTCAACAATCTTTTATAATCATCTCTAACATTGTCATACATGTACTAATAATTAATGTATGTCAAGTAAAAACATCCATGTACACATTCTTCCATAGTCATCTCTAACATTTTCATATATATACTTATAATTAATGTAGGCCAAGTAACAATATACTGATCACATTTTAATATAGTCAGCTCTAACATTGTCATACATGTACTAATAATTAATGTAGGTAAAGCAAAAATATAATACCTAGAGTCTTGGTCTTATTTAATCATTTTCAACATTGCTTTTCATGTACTGATAATTAATGTAGGCCGAGTAAAAAAATAATAACGATAGTCTTACATAGCCATCTCTAACATTGTCATACATAAACTTATAATTAATGTAGGCCAGGCAAAACAAAAACATAACACCTACAGTCTTTTTTTGCAAATCCTTGGTCTTCTATAATCATTTTTAACATTGCCTTTCATGTACGTACTATTAATTAATGTAGGCTAAGTGAGAAAAAATCCTATCTACACAGTCTTCTATAATCATTTCTAGCATTGTCATATATGACCAAATAGCTGATGTAGGCTGAGCAAATAATTTAACTCATATCCACCTTATCGTTCATGTACTACTATATAATGAAGGTCAAACAAAAAATATAAAATATATACAGTCTTTTATAATCATTTCTAACATTGCCATACATGTACTTATGTCAGATTTAGGCCAAGTAAAAAAATCATGTACACATTCTGACATAGTCATCTCTAATACATGAACTAATCATTAATGTGGGCTTAGTAAAAAATCTATATACACATTCTTACATTGTCATCTCTAACAATATCATTGATGTACTCATATATAATGTAGGCCAAGCACAAAAATATAATATCGACAGTCTTGTGTAATCATTTTTAACATTGCCATACATATACTTATAATAAATTTAGGCCAATTAAAAAAAATCATATAAACAATCTTACATAGCCATTTCTAATACATGTACTAATTATTAATGTAGGCTAAGTAAAAAATATACAAATTCTTACAAAGTCATTTCTAACATTGTCATACATGTACTAATAATTAATGTAGGCCAAGTAAAAAAAAGTCTGTATACCCATTCAATTATTTATTTCTGACATTGTCATGATTATGATTTAATATCTCCTCTTGAAGAATAAATATGGTCCTTTTCGAATAAAGGTAAAATACTACTTATAGGAGATTTTAATACAAGGAGAGCAAAACATCCAGATTATATTGAAAAGACTCTCCTCATATTAACTTATTTGATGGTAAAAATATTTTACCAGATGGATACAAATCCGATAATAAACTTGATAGAAGAAATCAAGATTTAACTCTTAATACACAAGGTTTAAATTTATTAAAGCTGTGCTTATCTTCGAGACTACGCATATTAAATGGTAGATATGTAGAGATTCCCTTGGTTATTTTACTTGTATGTCAAACAATGGTTATAGTACTGTAGATTACGCAATTGTCAGTGATAGTCTCCTGTCCTCAGTGAAATACTTTAAGACAAATAATTTTACATATTTGTCAGATCATGTGCAGATAGAAATATACATAGATTGCGTATTAAATTTTGATGAAAAGAAAGTATTAGAGGAAAAAAATGGCAACAAATGAAATCTTACAAATGGTTCGAAAATTCGAAAAATTTATTAGTTGACGCATTAATAAGAGAAAATGTTAAAAGGGATGTAATAGATTTAAAATTACAAACATGCAAAGAAGACCAATGTTGGGTTGAGGAGTATACACTTAAATTAACTAATATTTTGGAGGATATTTCAACTGCTGCTTGTAAAACTATTATTAAACCTTATAAACTCAAGAAGAAAAATACAAACAAGCATGGTCAGATGAAGTAAATCATGAGACTAAAAGAGAAATGATTGCATTAGGATATAAAATAAAACATAGACCAGACCAAAATTTCTTAAAACAAAAATATGTTCTACTTCGTAAACAACTAAAAAAAGCTGTTAAAAAGAAGAAGAGTGATTATGAACAAAAGATATATGACTTATTAACAAATAAAATAAATAAAGACCAAAAAGAATATTAGAAAATATTAAAATCATTAAAATTGAAAGATGACGAAGAAGAAATACCTTAAATTTATCAGGATGAAGAAAACATAGTTCAACATATCCAAAACTAGGCAAATCCTCCCTCAGTAGATATTGAGTTCCAAAAAAAAAAATGAAACTATTTTAAGTAACTTGGAAAAAAAAATGGAATATAAAAAAGAAACTGATAAGGCCAAAAATAAAATATTGTTTGTTTCCCCTCCGACTACCGACCCGGTAAAATCACCGCGACCCGAAAAATTTTATTGGCCTTTCGTGTCCAATATTGTTTTTTTTTTGGTTGTTGTTGCTATTTTGGTTTTTGGTGATACCTTTCCAATGCTGTAATCCACGAGCGTTTTAATGCAAAGCATTTTTGCATGGTAGCGTCTAAATGATTCGGCATGGATTTTTCTAGCATTCCACAGGGTCCGGTATTCGGACCCATTCCCAATGACAAAACCCTACATTTTTCCCAATTTTGGTAACAAAATTCCCAAACTATCTCAAAAGTCATTTTCATCTGTAATACTCATGACAGCGATGTTTAGTTTGTTCAACCGCTAGCTTTATGCCGAAAATCGCTAACAAGTAATGTGTAAATCCGAGTAAAAACATATCTGATTGACAAAAACAACATCGATAACAATGGCTGCTAGAAACCCGAAATGTATACAATTACAATATCGGATCAGATTCCGGGAACGGATAAGACTAATTCCGGATTTGGCGATAAACTACAATAAAATGAATAAAAGAAAATCCAAGCAGGTCACAAAATAGAGCTATGAAATATAAACACTAGAAATGAAAACCAAAAGATATATGAAAAAGAAAGAAGAAAAAGGAAATATTTTATACAGAAACTCAAAATTATTTTAGTTTACAACTTTTCATGTCAAAATCCAATAAAAAATATCGTTAGTAAGAACATTTTGAAGATAAGCCCCAAACTTTATTTAGAATTAAGAAAAACATGGTTTAGAAAATATTGAATAATATATACATGTATATATATATATATATATATATATATATATATATATATATATATATATATATATATATATATATATATATATCTGTGATAGAAAATATGCCTTGTCATTAGATAAACATTCCCTGAAATGGAACAATGCAATCCAATTATTCTGCAGCAAAACAATTCATTAATAAAAAAAAAAAACAAAAAACAAAACTGAAGCATCTTTCAACCCTGGCACTAAGTGCATCTTGATTTGCTTGGTCTTTAACCTCTGTTTCTGTATAAAGGATAAAATCTTGGAGTAAAAATGGTCTGAATAATGCTTTAAAATCTATCTACTTTGAATTTTGTACAAATTCAATATAAAAAACCATATCAAGGAATAAATAAAATAATTTCCCTACCTACCTACCCATACCCTGAAAACCTCAGTCGGGAAGGGGAAACACAGATATTTTTAATGATGGCCTAAACCTATTACCTTTTCAGAAATTAAACAAGAGATTTCCTAATACAAAACTGAAAATCTGCAGGACCAGACAGAATTTTAAATGAAATTATTAAATATACATATCCAGTGATAGGAAAGTCATTTCTTAAACTTTTTAATCTTATTTTGAAAACAGGTAAATATCCAAATGGAAAACAATCTTTTGTGATAGCTCTCCATAAATCAGGAGACCCGAATGATCTTAATAATTACAGAGGTATTTCTTTAATTAATTGTCTTCCAAAAATTTTTAATGCACTTTTAAATAACAGATTGAATAAAATTATAGACGGGCAACTCAGTGAAAATCAGTTTGGTTTTCGAGAAAACCATCGGACGTCTGACAGCATTTTTGTATATAAAGCTTTAATTAATAAATACATACATAAAAATAAAAAGAGGTTATATATTTGTTTTGTTGACCTCCGTATAGCTTTTGATTCTGTGTGGAGAATAGGTCTTTTGTATAACCTAGTGAAAACAGGAGTTGCATTATAATATATGAGGTTCACATCCTTTATCTGCATGCTTTCTGTGTTTTATTATCTGTTTTTGTTACTTTGCATTTTGCAAAAAGCTCCTAGGAGCTTATGTTTACATTGTTATATTATAACCGAATTAATCTAAAACTTGGTTTTTGTATAATAAGCGTTCCGTATGTAATTATGCATGGTAATCTCCCTTTGATTTCAAATTGCTGCGTACATTTGTTTTTGATTTTTTTTCTGCTGATTTTTTTTATACGGTCGAGACACAGTCTGTTCAAGTGTAAGTTGACAGTGATATTTTATACATTATTTTTGATATGACTGATGTTCATTTTTAAGAACTGTTTCGTAGAATGTAGTTACTTATGAAATTATTTCCGATATTATTTTTGGCTTTAAATGTGTCTACGGACCGCCGAATTAACATTTATTTGTTATCAAACCACGTTCACTTTATTATAACAGAGATATATAGATTCTACCACTGCGTCGCGTGTGATACGATATTTATCCACTCGAGACAGTTAAATTTTCAATTTAAAAACGCGAGGCTTGCCGAGTGTTTAAAAAAAATTATAAATTGAACTGTCGAGAGATTTAGTGGTTGAATCTGTTTCTCTAATGAATTTCAGACACAATGCAGATAATCTTAATCCTTCTTCTTGAATACTTGCAGAAAGATGTGTTCTTTCTAAATGTGATGTCATCAGGCATAATACAGAGTAGCGCTGGGGCTATTATACAATGAGGGGCCTGATAGGGGGTCTCATCACGATTCACGAGTTGATTTTTTTGTCAATCACGATTCACAGAAAACAAATTTCCATGATCACGGATCATGAAAATATAAAAACAGTATAAATCTGTAGAAAAACGGATCACGATAGCGAAAATGCGCCAATCACGAAGAAAAAATAACCCATCAGGCCCCTCTACAATAAATCAAAATTATGTCTCCGAACAACATAAATAAATTCAAAATTCTCAATTTGATGAAAGAAAAAAATGTCAAGTTATATTTTTTTTCTATTTTTTTATGATAATGTAATTTAATCACCATAGATGTAATAGCTATTATATATATGGTATCCCATAGGACTATAGAGGGTCTGTATAACGTGCATGTATCACCATACATGTAGATATGATACCTATTATATATGGTATCTTATAGGAGTATAGAGGGTCTGTATAACGTATATGTATTACCATAGATCTATACAATAGCTATTATATATGGTATCCCATAGGACTATAGAGGGTCTGTATACAGGTATAACATGCATGTATCACCATAGATATAATAGCTATGATATATGGTATCCCATAGGACTATAAAGGGTCTGTTTAACGTACATGTATCGCCATAGAAATAATAGCTATTATATATGGTATCCCATTGGACTATAAAGGGTCTGTTTAACGTACATGTATCGCCATAGAAATAATAGCTATTATATATGGTATCCATAGGACTATAGAGGGTCTGTATAACGTGCATGTATCACCATACATGTAGATATGATACCTATTATATATGGTATCTTATAGGAGTATAGAGGGTCTGTATAACGTATATGTATTACCATAGATACAATAGCTATTATATATGGTATCCCATAGGACTATAGAGGGTCTGTATAACGTACATGTATCACCATAGATATAATAGCTATTATATATGGTATCCCATAGGACTATAAAGGGTCTGTTTAACGTACATGTATCGCCATAGAAATAATAGCTATTATATATGGTATCCATAGGACTATAGAGGGTCTGTATAACGTACATGTATCACCATAGATATAATAGCTATTATATATATGGTATCCCATAGGACTATAGAGGATCTGCATAAAGTACATGTATAACCATAGATATAATAGCTATTATATATGGTATCCCATAGGACTATAGAGGGTCTGTATAACATACCTGTATCACCATAGATATAATAGCTATTATATATGGTATCCCATAGGACTATAAAGGGTCTGTTTAACGTACATGTATCGCCATAGAAATAATAGCTATTATATATGGTATCCCATTGGACTATACAGGGTCTGTATAATGTACATGTATTACCATAGATATAATAGCTATTATATATGGTATCCCATTGGACTATAGAGGGTCTGTATAACATACATGTATCACCATAGATATAATAGCTATTATATATGGTATCCCATAGGACTATAGAGGACATAATAACGTACATGTATTACCATAGAAATAATGGCTATTTAATTTGGTATCCGATTGGACTATAGAGGGTCTGTATAACGTACATGTATCACCATAGATATAATAGCTATTATATATGGTATCCCATTGGACTATAGAGGGTCTGTATAAGTACATGTATAACCATAGATATAATAGCTATTATATATGATATCCCATATGACTATAGAGGGTCTGTATGGGGATCCTTCATTGCATTTTATTTATTTAATTAGACTATTGCTATCTAATTTTTATGTCCCCACCGTAGCGGAGGGGGCATTAAGTTTTACCCTTGTCTGTCTGTACGTACGTCCCAAAGTTGGTTTCCGTTCTCTAACTTTAGTTTGCCTCAACATGACCAAATGTTATGAAACTTATACACAATGCTTATTACCACATAATACAGATCAAGTACAAATTTGGGTAGTGTCACTTTTACTGTTCTTTAGTTATGTCCCTTTATAGCTTTATATGATATACAACATTGTACAAGCAGGGGCATCATCTATGTCCCATGGACACATTCCCCATTTATTGTATATATAATTTGCCAATCATTCTGTAGCTTTAAGTTTTTTTGAATTTTAGATATTTTTAAATATTTGAAACAAATTTAAAACTAGAGTAGCATCATGACACGGGGGTTCTTTAATATGCTGAATCAAACTGTGTTATGAGTGTAATTAGATTTTGGATTTTGGGCCTATTTTTGAATTGGTCCACATTCATGACAATCATTCGCTATTCTTTATATGTTAGCACCCTATTATTCTCTATATATGCCTTATATTTTTGCCTTTCAATTTCGGTTTCGTCAAGAAATTGTCATAATTTTGCATTTCAACCGTACTACATCATAAATAACTACATACATAGTACTGTAGCTTTTAAGTTTTTTGAATTTTTATACGACCGCAAAAAAATTTTGAGGTCGTATATTGGTATGACGTTGGCGTCGTCGTCGTCCAAAGACACATTGGTTTTCGCACAATAACTTTAGTTTAAGTGAATGGATCTCTATGAAATTTTACCATAAGGTTCAATACCACAAAAGGAAGGTTGGGATTGATTTTGGGGGTTATGGTACCAACAGTTAAGGAATTAGGGGCCAAAAAAGGGCCCAAATAAGCATTTTTCTAGTTTCCAGACAATAACTTGTGGAACGGTGTATGAATCTCTCTGAAATTATACCACAAGTTTCCATACCACAAAGGGATGGTTAGGATTGACTTTGAGGGGTTATGGCTCAAACCGTTTAGGAATTAGGGGCAAAAAAGGGGGAAAAACAAGGGTTTCCTGGTTAAAGGACAATTTAAAAGCAGTATAAGGGAGGTAATTCAAATATATTTAAAGTATTAAAAAAAATTGGATTACCTCCCTTACATTGCTTTTAAATTATGTATAAAGATGTTGTATTGTCTTGAGGTGATTAGCTGTCAATTAATTTTTAGAAGTTACTATTAAAGGAATATTAATTTTAGCCATGATTATGGATGTCATTTTTTATTTTAAGACTTTTATGATGTATTTAAATGGGTAATTATGGTTGCAAACTCCATTGGAAGTTTGAATTGAGATTATGACCATATCTTGAGGGAAAGAATTTTTTTGGGGAAAAAGGGGAGGTGAACAAAAAATTGGCGGGGGCAATTTTTCTCATTTCAGATTTCAGAAACAAAAGAAAATTTCAAATATTTTTTTTTTGCAAAATAAAGGGGGTGGGGGGGGGTTTGGGGGTCAATACGCAACAGCATCGTGTATTGCACAAAAGCATAAAATTGAATATAAATTCAAATCATATAACCAATTCTAAGTTCTTTGACTACAGTTATTCTGTGTCAGAAACCTATTATGTGTCAAATATTTAATTACAATCCAAATTTAGACCTGGATCAAGCGCGAATATTGTGTCCATTTTTGCCCCAACTGTTCAGGGTTGGACCTCTGCGGTCGTATCCAGCTGCGCTCAGCAAAGTATTTTATTAAATATTTAAAACAAATCTAAAACTAGAGTAGCATCATGACTTGGGGGTTCTTTTGGATTTAAAAAAAATTAAAGTTTGTATTATTTCATTAAAAATAGAATTCTTGGGGTGCTTTGATATGCTGAATCTAACCATGTATTTTGATTTTGGATATTGGACCGTAATAGGTAAATGTTCAATTTAAATATTCAAGTTCTTAGACCACATTGATTCTGTGTCAAAAACCTATGCTATGTCAAATATTTAATCACAATCCAAATCAGAGCTGTATTGCACAATTAATATCAGTTGTAAGTAGATTCATAGTTAAAAAGATATATCATCAAATTCTAATTTTAGAGAAAAAACTATGTTTTAACATAGTTTCAAATTTACTGTTAGGTAATAAGGTCACAGTACAGCCTTCAACTATGAACAAAATGTATTCCATATAGTCAGCTATAAAAGGACCAGAAATGACAAATGTAAAACAAATTAAACAAGAAAACTAACGGGCTAACAAAACAATGAATGAAGAAATTGAGTTTGGAGTTTAAAGGTCCTGGACCTTCCAGTTCCTAATGTTAATTTGAACCCCTGAGAACAAATGTTAATACAGTGTAAAGTATATTATTAAGGCTTAATAAATCTGTTCAGGAGATTATAAGAACATGCAAAGCAATTATACAAAATCGATAGACAAGTGAAGTACAATTACTGTAATGATTTATCAAAATATATATGATCTTACAGAATTTTTCAAAGACTCCCCAGAAGAGAGGTTCCTCAGGGGGAACAACTACGACCATGCAGACCAGAAGTAAAAGAGCAAAGAAAGACAATAAAGATGAGAATCCAGTAGAAACAGAAGCATCAGTTGTTATTTGTGGTGGGAGGCCATCACCAGCACCAGTCCCTGCCAGTAATGCAATATCAGGTGGGTACCAAACAAAGGAAAACAGCAGGCCAGTCATGCGGACTGGTACCCAGTACTTTGATCTTCCTATGGTACTACCTGAAAATAGGAATTTTATACAAGATATTCATGGAATATATTGTAAAGTACCACTTACAAATAAGAAAAGTACCAGTCAACATGAGCAATAATGAAACCCCTGATAATAGTAAAACAATTAATCGCAAGGGATACGCCCAAATACATCAGTGCAAGTTTTGGACCATGTCAAAATCTATGAATCTTAAATTCAACCGAAACAGTAAGGCCAAAAAATATATTTCTGTTTCTTACCTCCCTTCCAACATTAAATTTCATGCCTCAATTATTACATTTTATGGACTTTTATGCCCCCACTGTAGCAGAGGGAACATTAAGTTTTACCCTTGTTCTTCTGTACGTCCGTCCGTCCCAAAATTGGTTTATGTTCTATAACTTTAGTTTGCCTCAACTAAATTTTATGAACAAAATGCTTATTACTACATAACACAGATCAAGTTTGAATTTGGGTGGCGTCACTTTTAGCTTTCAACAGTTATGCCCCTTTACAAATGGAAAACTTGCTAAATTTTTTGTTTCCATTTTGTAACTTAAGTTTGTCTTAACCAAATGTTATGAAACTTATACACAATGCTGATTACCACAAAACACAGATCAAGTTTGAATTTTGGTGGCGTCACTTTAACTGTTCTAGAGTTATGCCCCTTTACAAACAATTTTAAGAACATGTTATTATATGATGCATATTTATGTAGTAAAGAACTTCACAATATTAAAGTGAATACATAGTTCTAAAGTATAGTCTGTATTTTACAAAAGCTGGACATACAAACATGTAACTTAAAAACCAGTATCTACTCTTTCACAAAATTGATTAAAGATAAGCTATATAAAATCTCCAATTTATAAAAACTATCTCCAATTCTGGGAGGAAAATAGAACATGTAGAAAAAAGTATTACAATCAGATCAAGGTAAACTTAATACCTATTTTTCCTTTATACATGTAAAAACTCTACTTTTTTAAAATATTTGGATCTATTAGATTTTAGATTAAGGCATTTGATCTTGAAGATTAGAATAAGTGCTCATTCATTAAGGATTGAGACTGAGATATGCAAAAATTTATGTGAATAGAACACTTAGAAAATGTTTATACTGTACATTAAATAAAGTTGAGAATGAGATACACTTTGTGACTGAATGTACACTATATGTTGATAATAGAAATCAGTTGTTTACTGAAATTTCTTTAACTTGCAATAATTTTCAATCTTAAGACAATTTTTCAAAGTTTTCTTCGCTATTTACACAAGAAAATTTAAATGTATATGAATGTTTGGGACAGAATTTATCTGAAAATCTAGAGATAAGGAGAAGGTCAAAGATAATAAAAGCAAATTAGCTACAAATATACATATTTCAAGTGGTAAATGATTTTGAATGGTATATTTTAAAGATGTTGATTATATCATCTGGTTCTGTCCTGGCCTTTTATAGCATTTTTAATAGTGTTAAACATTGTTGTTTTCTTATATGTGTCTGAATGTATGTCTAATATTATGTATTTTTATGGCCATTTAATTTGAAATAAAATATTCTTATTCTTATTCTTATATAAATGATCTTAAAATAAAAAAAAAAAAAAAACATACAAGACTAACAAAGGCCAGAGGTGTAAACATGTGGCTGGGTTAAACATGTTTTTTGAGATCTCAACCCTCCCCCTATACCTGTAGCGAATGTAGAAAATCAAACACACAGCAATACGCACAATATATCTCAACCAAAAGAAGTCTTGAGTCCGATGTCAGAATATATAGGTTACAAAGCACATTGATATATGATATATATAATGCGTATTCCAAGTGTATAACATATAAAACATGACAAATAATGTAAATGCAGCATAATACAATTACGAGTTATATATGATAATCATCTTCATGTCTACATGTATATATCACAATTCAAATAAATGAAATCTATTTCCGAAAAAAAACAGTGACAAATTATGAACGATGTTATTCTATGTCAAGATTAAGCAGGGGTTCAAATTAGCGGTGGTCCGAGGTCCGTGACCTTCTACTATTGCAATCGGACTTTCGTTTTGGTTACTAGCTACGCCCGACGGACCTTCGATTTGAAAGAAAATAATAAACTGTTATCACAGAGATATGTCTCGCCTTTTTGTAATTTTGATAATGCAAATGTTGAAATTAAAATAGCAATACTTTAACATGTAAGTTATGCAAATATTCAAAGTCGATGAACCATGACTGAAGGTACATGGCTAAACAATCTCCATGGAATGAGATGTGCCAATGCTAATACAACTGCATACCAAATACCATTGACTTATTATAAGTCGTTCCCTTTAAAAAAACCTAAGCACAAAAATTAACTTGTAAACTGTGTAAAAGTTTCAAAGTCAATGAACCATGATCAGGGGTGGGGCTATATAATCTCCATGGAAACGATACTTGCAAATGCCAATAAATTTGCATACCAAATATCATTGACTTAACATTAGCAGTTCATCTTAAACTGATCTAATCACAAACTAATACCAGTCAGAGCTCAGACATAAACAAGTCGTTTTTTGTTTTCGACTTACAGAAGTCAAAAAATGCATTTATCATAAGAATATGTTTTCATTTTTAGACTTATTTAAGTCAGAAAATGACAGACTTGTTTAAGTCTATTTATGTTTATGAAAAGACTTAATTTTATTTGCTGGTCAAAGTACACCACCTATGACATCATAAACCTGTCTGAAGGTTCACAAGGACATGAGCTATCTATGTTTAATTATCTACATGATCTAATAGAACATTTTTACCTAACATAAGATTATTTTCCTCATTTAGTGTGGCTATAGATGGTTGCATTATAAAGTAAATAAACATTATTTCCGTTATTTTAGGCTCTCATGCATATTTTTCTTTAGAAGACAAAGCATTGTCTTTCAATGTTGTCATAATTTCATATTGATGCATGACCTTTATATAAATATGCATGGGACTTAAAGTTGGCCAATTTTGTTAACTTATCGACTTGTAGGAGTCAATATTTGCAACTTTTTAATTTAGGTCAAATATTTCTTTCTAAACACTAATGGACTTATTGAAGTCATAAATTGTCTTAAATTAAAGGGAGACAAATCTTTGAATCTACAAATTTAGACCTCTATGACTCAAAAGCAGATTTAGACTTATTTATGTCTGAGCTCTGACTGAATACATGTAAAAGTTTCAAAGTAAATAGACCATGACTGAGGAGGCGGGGCCAAATATTCTCCATGGAAATGAGATGTGCTAATGCCTATACAACTGAACACCAATTAACATTGGCCTACCACTAATGGTTCCCCTTGAACTGACCTAATCACAAACTAATACATGTTAACTTGGCAAAATTTTCAAAGTCTATAGACCATGACTAAGGGGGCGGAGCCAAATAATCTCCATGGAAATGAGATATGCCAATGCTTATACAACTGCATACCAAATATCATTGACCTACCACTAGTGGTTCCCCATAAATTGACCTAATCACAAACTAATACATGTAAACTATGAAAAGTTTCAAAGTCAAAAGACCTTGACTGAGGGGGCGGGGCCAAATAATCTCCATGGTAATGAGATGTGCCAATGCTAATACAACTGCATACCAAATATCATTGACCTACCACTAGTGGTTCACCATGAACTAGACCTAATCACAAACTAATACATTGTTGACGCTGCCGTCGACGACGACGACACCGGAAACAGGCGATACAAAAATTAACTTTGCTGACCTTTTTTAACTATCAGTATCGTCATTTCAAAGCCATATTGTTATTGTTTACCCCTCGAGAGCTTACTTCAAATCATTTTAACTGTCGGCAAAATAAGTTTGTTAATTTATTACAACGTGATGAAAGATGCCTTAAGTAAATTTGTAATCCATGTATTGCATTAAAAACGTCATATTCCCTTCCAAATAGCGTCTCAAACATCGTTTATTTTTGTTATTTTTCTCGTCGGCCATTGAAATATTTTGTACTGGATTCATCGGAAACGGACCAGATATGAACGAAATCTGGATTCTTACGATTATGACTACAGACGCATGAATGGCGCAGCTGACAGAAGAGAGGGGTGGACAGCTTTTGAGGAGGTGGGTGGGGGGAGGTGGGAGACAAAAAATAGTTGGGAGACAAAAAAGATTCTAAAAGTGGGAGGTGGGAGATAGGGGCGGGAGGTTGGAGAAGGGTGCCCCCTGTCCACCCTCTCAGAAGAATATTGATCCCAAAAGGAAAAATTTACGCTTTCCACGCGCATTTCATACTTGATCTACTTGAATAATGCATATATTTTCATGTATATGCATTGTTTCAATTTATTAATTAAAGCTGCTCAACTCTGGGACTATTATATTATACTAATATCATTATATGATGTCCCAGTTTAACTTTGTTAAATTTATATATTTTTTTAACGAGAAACACTGAATTTCATAAACATGATAACAGAGTAGTTTTTTAATTGGATTTTCATTGATATAACAACTTTTTCCTTTTGGTATACAAAAGTTCTTTTTATCAGTGCTAGATATTTAGTTGGTAATTTCTGACAAGACAACTAATATAATCATTGTGCAACTAGATATGATAAACTTAAACAGCTTTGAATTGGAACTGTTACTTTAATTGTATACTGGGTATAAATTTAACAATATAAAAAGATACATATATAGCCCTTTATA
>JAASAO010000156.1:0-39074 GCA_017311375.1 Mytilus coruscus
CCAAAGATCAAATTTATATATTAAATAACTGTACAAATGTTTAGTTGCTGAAATTCGGCTGCTTACTTAGAACTTTTGGGGTAAGTCTGTTGCTAATATCTTAACAAATATCACACGATTGATTTCGAAATGAGGCTTTTTTTGCAAAAAATTAACCTGAAATACAAGAAGTTTCAAGGCTTAGGGCAAATTTCTAAGACAAAATGCAACCTACAAAATTACTGCTATCTGACATACAAATGTCAGGGCCGTATATTATAATTTGTTTATATAGGAGGGAGGGTGCGGGCATGCCCCAGATGGTGAGCAGTTTTCATGCTTAAGCCTGGGTTTTTTTTTGTCTCCCTCCCAAGATATATTTGATTTCAGAGAAAACTGTCAAACCTTATAAACGTACACTATACATAATTGATAATTTTGATTATTGATATCAAATTTTCATTCTGATATTTGGTTTTTCAAGTTGGTGAAGATATTTTGAACGTTGTTAGTTTATTATACCATCATTTGTCAAAGTCGTAATTTTGTTCTTATTTGCGACAGTATACTTGATCTATTTTCTCATATCTTGAGAAAAGATAGTTAGAGTTCATACTTGAAATGAGCTTCCAAAAACCATTGATTTCAGATTGAAGCTCTATGGAGAGTGGTCTTCCAATTAGGAACTGGGTTATACAACCACTATTGTTTCAAAAATCAATGTCAAGTTTAAGTAATTGGGCGGTATTTTGGATTTTTATGAAATTTTGAACGCATTTGGAATTCGTTGAACTGCATATGATAATTTAAAGATTGAAATATTTATCATTTAAATTTATTATGGAAACAATCAAATAAAAATTTATGAAAAGGATCTATGTATGTATAGAATGAATAGAATCATTTTGTAGTACAAAATCAACTATAGTCTCGGTATTTTAAGTGTATACTATTATTTTTTTTCAATATTCAGATGTAGTTCAACAAAATCTGAATGCATACAAAATTTCGTAAAAATCTTAATCATCCAATGACGTGTACTTCGGCTTAAAAGATATTGCATCTGACTTATGGATTGTGGCTTGGATTTGGACATCAAGTATATCTAATCATGAACCATTTCATAGTGTTTCAACATACAAAAAAGAAGATGTGGTATGATTGCCAATGAGACAACTGTCCAAAAGAGACTAAAATGACACAGAAATTAGCAACTATAGGTCACCATACGGCCTTCAACAATGAGCAAAGCCCATACCGCATAGTCAGCTATAAAAGGCCCCGAAATGACAATGTAAAACAATTCAAACGAGAAAACTAACGGCCTTATTTATGTACCAAAATGAACGAAAAACAAATATGTAACACATAAACAAACGACAACCACTGAACTACAGGCTCCTGACTTGGGACAGGCACATACATACATAATGTGCGGTTAAACATGTTAGCGGGATCCCAACCTCCCCTAACCTGGGACAGTGATATAACAGTACAACATAAGAACGAACTATAAAAATCAGTTGAAAAAGGCTCAACTCATCAGATGGACAAAAATACAAGTGGACGTGGCAGGGTACTTGTACAGCCAATCTTATGTATTCTTTTGTGATGTTCGACAAGTTTCCGCTAGAGTTGACAGGAATTGTTTTTCCTGGTTGGATGGGCACTCTCCTTGATCATACATAAATTCAACAGCGATTTGGAATTTATCTTATATGATGGATTTCCTTATATTTCTGCACTTCGACGCATCAATGAACCATGATGATTTTATCTTAAACTAATGCCATCAGAATTCTGAAAACTACGACTGATTTGACAACTGTTGAAAATGACCAGATTTGAATGTACCAGTAATTACATTGTCCTATAATACATTGTCCAGTATTTGCAGTTTACATTGTCCAGTAATACATTGTCCAATAATACATTGTCTAGTAATACATTGCCAGTAATACATTGTCCAGTATTATATTGTCCAGTAATATATTGTCCATTGTTAGTTTTTATACATTGTCCAGTATCACTTGGCCAGGATTACATTGTACAGTATTACATTGTCCAGTAATATGTCCAGTAATACAGCCTCTAATAATGCAGTGTCCAATAATACAGTGTCCAGTAATAAATTGTCCAGTATTATATTGTCCAGTATTACATTGTCCAGTAATACATTGTCCAGTATTACATTGTCCTATAATACATTGTCCAGTAATACATTGTCCAGTATTACATTGTCCAGTATTACATTGTCCAGTAATACATTGTCCAATAATACATTGTCTAGTAATACATTGTCAGTTATACATTGTCCAGTATTATATTGTCCAGTAATATATTATCCATTGTTAAGTATACATTGTCCAGTATCACTTGGCCAGTATTACATTGTACAGTATTACATTGTCCAGTAATATGTCCAGTAATACAGTCTCTAATAATGCAGTGTCCAATAATACAGTGTCCAGTAATAAATTGTCCAGTATTACATTGTTTAGTATTTCATTGTCCAGTAATATATATGTCCTGTTAGACACTGTCGAGTAATGGGCTAAGAGATGTAATTTTAATTAATGTTCAGTATCACATTGTCCAGTATTACAATTTCCAGTATGAAATTGTCCAGTAATACAATGTCTAGTAATACAATGTCCAGTATTAAGTTGTTCAGTAATATATCGTCCAGTATTACAATATCCAGTATTACATTGTTCAGTATTACAATATCTAGTATTACATTGTCCAGTATTACATTGTCCAGTAATACAGTGTCTAGTATCACATTCTACAGTGATACATTATTTAGTAATACATTGTTCAGTATTACATTGTCCAGTATTACAATGGCTTGTATTACAGTGTCCAGTAATAGTGTCCAGTAATACAGTGTCCAGTCATACATTGTCCAGCAATACATTGTCCAGTAATACTTTTCCAAATAATATATTGTTTAGTAATACATTGTCCAGTATTACAATGTTCAGTATCACAATGTCCAGTAATACATTGTCTAGTTATACATTGTCCAGTATTACATTTTCTAGTAATACATTGTCCAGTATTACATTGTCTAGTAATAGGGTGTAATACATTGTCCACTATTACATTGTCCAGTGATAAATTGTTTAGTAACACAATGTTTAGTATTACATTGTCCAGTTTACAATGACTAGTATTACAGTGTCCAGTAATAGTGTCCTGTAATACATTGTCCAGTAATACATTGTCCAGTATTACATTGTCCAGTAATACATTGTCAGTATTACATTGTCCAGTATTACAATGACTAGTATTACAGTGTCCAGTAATACAGTGTCCAGTAATAGTGTCCTGAAATACATTGTCCAATACATTGTCCAGTATTACATTGTCCAGTAATACAATGTCCAGTAATACATTGTCCAGTATTACATTGTCCATTAATACATTGTCAAATAATACATTAGTAATACATTGTCCAGTGTTACAATGTCCAGTAATACATTGTCCAGTAATACATTGTCCAGTATTACAATGTCCAGTATCACATTGTCCATTAATACATTGTCAAATAATACATTGTCTAGTAATAAATTGACAGTAATACATTGTCCAGTATTACATTGTCTAGTATTAGTGTCCAGTAATACATTGTCAGTAATATATTGTCCAATTGTTAAGTTATACATTGTCCAGTAATATGTCCAGTAATACAGTCTCCAGTAATGCAGTGTCCAATAATACAGTGTCCAGTAATAAATTGTCCAGTATTACATTGTCCAGTAATATATGTGTCCTGTTAGACATTGTTGAGTAATGGGCTAAGATGTAATTTTAATTAATGATTTTTTTCTGATATAATTAAGTTATGTTCACGTTTTCATGAATTCATGGATTGTTTTTTCTATTTCAAAATCGTGATATTTGATATTTCATTTATATATTTTAAGCTCACTTTTAGGTCTACTGAGCCGGGTGTACTTATATAGCTTCTTTATAATCTGCACATATTTACACGTAACTCTAATAAATACTTTACTGACTTGTTAACTCCTAAAATATTTTAGTAAGTAAGAGCACATTTAAAATTTTATGTTTAACATGGTAAAATAATAAATATTTTCCTTTTATCTTACTTTGCACTGTTACATAGAAGGGACCTTCAAATGTTCAGAGGAGGCCTTTACCTGAGATGTGGTCATAGGATTGTCACAATAAACCTGCATCAATGTGAAAACATATATGTATGTATGTGGCAAACAGGAACTACATAGGTAACTGAAAATGTGTGATAGGATCTAGTTCTCAATATAAACCTTGGTACCAAATATCAAATACTGTGGATTCATTATTATTCATAGATTTTGAGGCTACAGGTGAACCACAAATTAAAAGTTCAACCAATATCAAATTTTCTACAGGCTTGTATGCAGACTTTTGTAAAACCATGAAATTAAATATCAATATCAACAAAATACAATTTGTCCTTAATCGACAAAATAAATGAATCAACAGTAGCTCTGATTTTTAGCAGAAATGTGAAACAGACAGACAGACACATGGACAATTAAACCCTATTCCACTGAAGTAGGACAATTAAAATGGTTTGAACATTTTTGAACATTTATTGTTACAATACACAAACAGATACTTTGTTAAAAGTTGGGTACTGAGAGTCTAGCTGTTTGAACTGATAAGCACATTTATTTCTGCTGTTCTTCCTAGCTCATTGTACAATCTTGCTTGATAATACACAGCATCTTTTATCCTTTGGTGAGCCTCTAATTGTTTAAAATAGTCAATAACTGTGTCCATCATATTAACTGCACTAACTAAAGCTGAAAAATAAAAAAAGTTAATTAGAATAAATTCTGCAATGGATTCTGCATGTTATGAAATGTTGAGTAGGTCAATGTAATGAATTATGCTCAATAATTTAAATAATTGAGAGAATTAACAAAAATTTTATTCAAGGCTGTATTGCTCCACTGATAAAAAAAATAGTGGATAAACAATTTGTGAGGATACAAGGTTATGAGATTAAAGCCTCTGAAATCAATTTCATTGGTCTGAATTTATTATTTCAATGGTCAGAACATTTCTAAAAGTCTTTTTATAAATGAACTCAAAAAGTCCAAACTCCTTCTGAAAATTCAGATAGTGTTTTATCCGTTGTGATAATAGAAAACCAAAGGATATGGGGTATCCATCCATGACACAAAATCAGTGCATGCACAGCAAAAAACAAAAAAAGATTCTTATATTATTTATAGCTATGCATAAATTTGGTCAAAAAAAGGAAAATTTTCAATTCTTAGATTTAAAAAAATATATTGCATATAGAAATAACCGTTCAACTGGTGTACATCATAACAGGAGACAAAAATCCAGACGAAAATAACCATATAAAAATAATTTATTGAAGTTAATAAAACAATACAGCATCTAGCAGAAATACTGCTTTTATACATCCATTTTTTCCCAATTGAAAAATCATAGTATAAAAGATTCTTGCACCTATATTGAATTCAAAACATACGTATGTGAATTTTTTGTTTGTCTAAGTTCAAACAAGATGTACTGTGAGCTATTACTCACTAATAATACACTCACTGGCAATTGCCGACCCAATTTGTAGTATATAGGAATGTTTCATGTATGTGCATGACATGATGAAGCTTTAAAATTTAAAAAAACAGTTCAAAGAACATAGAATCATGTAAGGGGGCTCAAGTTACCATCCAGAACTCAATTTTCAAAATATTTTCTATTTTAGTAACAGTGATCTTGAACTGCAACCTATTGACCCCAAAACATAAGGCTTCTTCCTGTTCCATAAAGTTTAATTCCAATCAAGCAAGGGATATTCAAGTTATAATCCAGAATCCATTTGTTTTGGACACATGGACAGATAAACATAGTGATTACTTTATGCTCCCAAAATTTTCCAGAAGCATAATAATAGTTTCTTGGTATTTCCAAAATTTGACAATTTAGGAAATGTATGTATAGTAATTTCTACATGATAACAGGAACTGTTAAAAATTCAGTAATGCATAATACTTATACAAATTTTGTTGTTATTGCAATTATATTATTCAGGAAAACTTATCTAAACTATTGACTTACTAATTACATACATAGATTACTTGTATTGAGTGGCCTGTAGGGATTTTGTCACACAATGGATTTCTCTCCAATTGTATATATAGAAAAATAAACCCATATATTTTAAATGATTATCACATTGAACAACAAATGCATGCAACTGCAAATTAATGGATTTTCCTCATACTATGTGAAAATAATGAAAAATTAGTTGCATTGTTGCATTGTAGTACTGAATACTTCAAACTGACCTGCTCTTCTCTTTTGTTCCTGACTTTATTAGCAGCAGCTACCAGACATCGTACATAACAATACATTGTCCTAGCCTTTCGAACAGGTTCCCATGAGAAATAATAGGCAATAGCTGTTGTCTCAATAATTCTAGAGCTGGTTGTGGAAGTTGCATTAAAACTGCAAAATATAAAATGGATATACCTAAAATGGAGACTTCAAAACAACAAACAAGTAACTCATCTATGAAATTTAGCAAAAATGGGTCAAACAATGGTTTACAACCACATTTATATTTATTGTTTGTAATTGCTGATGATTGAACAGCAATGTGAATGGTGATTACACTACTAACTGATATAGTTTAGGGATCATCTATTGAACAGCGATGTGAATGGTGATTACACTACTAACTGATATAGTTTAGGGATCATCCTTTGAACAGCAATGTAAAATGTAAATGGTGATTACACTACCAATTGATATAGTTTAGGGATCATCTATTGAACAGCAATGTAAATGATGATTACACTACCAATTGATATAGTTTAGGGATCTCTATTGAATGCAACCAGGAAAACGTAATATATACTAATTTTTAAGATTAGAAATGCTCAAGTCACCCAGGAGAAGTGAGCAAAACAGTCAAAATAAACTGCTTCGCCGGCGCTGCTGATACGACCGCAGAGGTCCAACCCTGAACAGTTGGGGCAAAAATGGACACAATATTCAAGCTTGATACAGGTCTGAATTTTGATTGTAATTAAATATTTGACACATTATAGGTTTCTGACACAGAATAAATGTAGTCAAAGAACTTGAAATTGGTTGTATGATTTGAATTTATATTCAATTGAAGATTTCTTGCTGTTGTGCAATACACTGTGCTGTTGCGCAATACTTAGTAAATCTGTTTTCAGACTATATACAAAGAATTAGCAAAATAAATTGACCCCAATTTTTTTTTTTTTTAAATTTACAGTTTCTTAAATCTTGAGGAAAAAAATTTGCAAAAAATCCATCCCCTCCAAAAAAAAAAATATTTGAAGAATTTTCTTTTGAAGAAAAAAATTGCCCCTCAAAAAAAAAAAAAAAATTACCTTTCCAAATAAAATAATTTTGCAGAAATTTTCTTTTGTAAATTTGGTACAAATTAAGAGACATCCATACACTTAAACACAAGTTATTGTCTGAAAACTAGAAAAATATTTATGACTATTCAAATCTTTTGTCTTCAATCACAAAATCATTAAAATCAGTAGCTGCTTTCTTTCAGTTTAAATATTTCAATCGTATTCATATTGAAAAGGATTAAAAAGTATTGGTTTATGAACTGGACTCTGTTCCTTATTCTGAGACAGTAACTGGTAAACACTATATAACATTTAACAAAGAATCTTTCAATGTTATTTTGTTTGTCAAAATATCTTTGTTCAGTATCAGTCCTTACATCATTCTCTTTGTATCACATGTTTATGTTTTATGGGATTTTCTCAAATCATTCCATGATGAAAAAGGTTGTTCAGAAGGTTTTAGGTAGTATGACGGTCTTCCACCCTTTTGGATTGGATAAAAGCAGAAAATTATCGGTCTAGATTTTAATGCCATAAGCAAGTTTTGAGGCAGGAATGCAATTCATATGTAGGACTTTGCATTAAAATGAAGAAAATTGATAGATTTCATCTTTATATTACTATAATTGTTTTCACAGAATATATTTTGATTGATTCAAAATATTTAAACTAAGACTTACAAGGGAGATGACTCAGATAATGTAATTAGTTACATGAATGTACAGTATATTATTCTATTTTGTATTATAGCAAGACAATTGTATGATGATCCCATTTTTATTTTGTTTTCAAAGCATTTTGTAGGAGCTTTATTCTAATATCTTCGTTTTAAATTAGATCATTTTGTGTTCTTATGTATTTACATACTAATGCCTATTCCTGTATAACACTTACAATATGTATAAATTTATTCATTACCTGTAGCCTGACAACAAGATTGTTACTACAATATTTAATGTATTTTTGAAAATAGTACCAAATAAACTGCATTTTAGCAAAGTATGAAAAATTCAGTATTTTTTGGTATATGTACCCTGCATACTACCATAAGATCATAAACCTATTTCTAATTCAGCAAAATGAATTTGTTTTCTCTGCTACAAACTAACAAGGTACCTGTATAAAAGACAGATGAACTGTTGCAAGAGCTACCATATATTGTAGATGATGCTCCTTTGCATGTGTAATACAATCCAGGACATGTGACAGACCAGAGGTATGGTTCCCTGTTTGGACAAATAATTCAGCTAAGGCCAAATATACCCTGCAAAACAAGCATAAAAGATTCTATTAATATTACATTTTCAAAACATGAGTTGGTTCTCCATTGAATGATTTATACAGCAAAAGAATTTGATGACCTCATACTTCAAGAATCTAATTTCTAAAATAACCAAGGAATGTATTGAACATGTTACCTAATAAGCCTCCTTTCCAGAATTTAAAATCTAAAATCATATCAATCTGACAATACAAAATGCTTTCAAGAAGTTTGAATTTAACAAATTGAAATAAAAAAATCACATTTTTGGTTCATATTTTAGCAAGGGATGCCACAGATTCACTTCCATCTGTTTGTGTCCATGTCTAGCAAGTATCAGACATAACTTTTACTTCAGGAAAGGCAAAAACATTCTTGATTCTGGGGATAAGTCAAGGTATAAAATAGTTTTTCCAACAGTTTTGATTACCATTTCTTTTTATAAATATCCTAGAACCTGTCAATTTATAAAATCAAAATGTTATATTTATAGAAGCCATGGTAACATCAACATCTTACTCACCTACAAGGAAAATCAGGGACATATTTTCTCTTGTCTTTCTTCTTTCTCTAACAACTGAATCAATTCTGTTAATGACTGAGTTACTTCCCTTTTTCTTTGTTTAGTATGGCATTTCTACATATATATGAAGAAACAAGAATAATATTGTGTTTGTTGTGTTCATTTAAGGAATCTATTTCTGCGAAATAATGATATTGAAGACATGTAATCTGTGTGTATTACTGTATCGCTACTAACTCTCCCAACAGTGTAGAAGACAAGACATCAAGATATAGACAAAACATTTCTCTAACAATATCGTTCCACATCTTCAATTACCCCTCTGTATCTAATACGTATATATCATAGGGTTTTCTACATATAGATATCGTTAAATATCATATATATTTTAAGATATCTATATGCAAAAATACTGATAATCTGTTTATCGTGCTATTTCTAGTCATTTCCCCTCCCTAAGACAGTTGTATGCTTGACAAAAGTAAGTCTGATAACGTCTCCTCACACACTGTGACAATGCTGATAACTTCCTTTCAGACATTGTAACGTCACTGATAACTTCTGCTAACCTCTGAAAGTCATGATATGAGAATTTTAGAGTGACTGAACAGAGAGATAAAGGCGAAGGAAGGAGATAAAGCATATATATTTATGTGTATTTTGCAGACGTATCTAATTAAAAGTCTATAAAATGCATCCTTTCATTTATTGTAGCTGATTCAACGCCACTATGTCAAATCTGCATCAACTGTATTTACTGTCTTATTTAAGATTGAATGCTTCTTTTGTAAATTTATTGGAGTGTAAAAGTGTTAACAAGTACATTTTGTATGAGCCGGTCAACGCTTTTACCCATTACTAAAAGAAGCATTCAATACTATAATTACATTTTTTGCCTGGATCATGAAAACGATTTCTATCAAGTTTTTCTTTTATTTACCTGTACACTTTGTGGAAGCTCATGTCATCATGAATGTTACATGTTCATTTTGAAATGAAGGTTAATTTCAGAATGATGCAGATTGCTGTTAGCCAATCAAAATAACGTATTATAATGAAATATACATGTAATGTACTTATTCTCATAAAATACAGGAGACAGTGGGATTAATAATCCTTTGTTATGTCCAACAAATGCAAAGGTGATAGGTGTCAATATATTTGTTCCACTGGATTATAAACAATGTCATAACATCAGTTCCTGTTGGAACAAATATTCTATACCATTTATTCCGTTAGGAACATATACTGTAATATTTATTCCAGTGGAAATAATATTCCAGAATACTTTTTCCATTTGGAACTTATATTATGAAGGAACTTCTATTTTGTGATACTGGTTCGCTCTTCTTATATTCTTATACACAGACAGAATGAAGTTTGAAGTGTTTTAAACCTTTAAAAAATGTTGTCATTCACAACAATTATAATTTGTAAAATAAAACAGGAAAAAGGAATAACAAATTTGCAGTATAAACATTCTTTTATAGCAAACACGATGCTGCCAATAATGGGATTTAACAACAGTAACAGGAAGCTTCAAATTTTATTTTTGCCTAAATTTACATGTTTACATTACCTAATAACAGCCTCATCTTCATTAAGCTCTTATGTTTATAACATTTGTCTCGGCTTGTCCAAACTTCCTGTTCATCACAGCTCTATCAAATAACAGCTGCTGTTCACATATCATCCATGTATGGGCATGCTGTGTATGTTTTGGAAATCTTTGTTTAGCACTACTGATGATGTCAAATGCTGCACTGTAGTTACCCTAAAATCAAATATGATGTATATTAAAGCAAACTCCACAGACAGAAGACTCATGAAATAAATGGGGAATGTGTCCATGGCACACAGATGATGCCCCGCTTGCATATAACGTTATAAAGGGACATAACTCAAGAACTGTAAAAGTGGCTACCCAAATTTGTACTTAATCTGAGTTTTGTGGTAATAAGCATTGTGTATAAGATTCATAACATTTGGTTGAGGCAAACTTTAGAAACGAGCGAAAAATTCAGCAATTTTCCTTTTGTAAAGGGGCATAACTCTAGAATGGTAAAAGTGGCGCACCCAAATTCAAACTTGATCTGTGTTTTGTGGTAATAAGCATTGTGTATTAGTTTCTTAACATTTGAGGCAAACTGAAGTTTGAGAACGGAAACCAATTTGGGACATTCGGACGTACAGGCGGACAAGGGTAAACTTAATGCCCCCTCCGCTACAGCGGGGCATAAAAACAACTATGATACATTAACAAAAGGGAATTAGACAGAAGCAAGAGTTATAGATCAATACCAGGTCTGGACCTGCATCACCTTGTATAATTGATTGAAATTTCAAACTATCGTCAAACAGAAAGTAGTTGCACGGAAGGTTTTTACATGCTACAACTCAACATTATCAAGCTGCAGACCAAATATAAAAATAATAACAAACTAGAGGCTCCAAGGACACTGTGTCGCTCACCTGATATTTTATTTACAATTGATGCATGATAAATGCAACTGTTGTACTGTCGTTTACTTTCAGAGATATAAGACTAAAAAGTGTGTTTGAAACCTATGTTTTATTTCAGCCATGTGTGCCATGTTGGCAGGCAGGGTCATCATACACAGTGGTCCCTGGATATCCTAGTGGTGATTTAAACCAAGTTTGGTTTAATTTGACTGTAGTTTCAGGGAGAATTTTTGTAAAATTTATCTAACGAGAAATGCTAAGTGATGAGAAAGTTTGTTGTGAAGTTTTGTTGTTCGCAACACCCCCCAAAAAAAAACAAAAGGTAATAAAAATTATCATTTAAGGGCAATCTTTCCTATTAATGATTTCTGCAAAATTCAGTTGATTGTGCAAGGGTTGTATAGCCAGCTGAGGTCGTTAAAACTCTCATTTGTTGTTGCAAAATTCAAGTGGTTTTGAATTGCTTTGTTGATCTTTTTGTATTCAACTTTAAACAACAAAGTACAACAAATATGATGACTGATACTCATGACACTGAAAATATGGTCTTCATTCTTGTGAAGAAAATGGCAAGGTTTGAAATATTTCTTAAATATTAATTCAATACCAATACTTTAATTTGTATTGGATTTATCCCAGGAAATGAGAACAAGGGACACAATTAAATTCAATTTTTTCCTTAAACTTCTGATAAAATATAAAATGAAGAACTATATTTTTTAATGAGAATTTTTTTTTAATAGTTAATTGATAATTTGAACAATATTAATTAAGTTTTAGATCTTGCATGGTTGATTAATTTTCTCTCAAAATTTCTGATATTCTATTAAAGTTTTAAATATAATATGAGGCAGGCATTACCTGTGAAAGGGGATGAAGTCTGTATAAATTAGTGTAGGAATTCAAGCATCATTTGCACTTCAGAATCTGTAGAAAATGAAGCCAAAGTACTGAAACATATCTGACATTCGACCTATTGTTCGGGATTATAGTTGTGACATCATTTCCAATGTAAAGAAAGAAACACCATCATCAGGTATTAATGTGGTTTTTTTTCATGTTATAGAATTATCAATTATTTTCATTGCCAGTTCATTAGTAGATTGTTTTCTATATTGATTTTCTACTGCAGTTTCAGAAAAGAAGATTACAAAAGGAAAACATTTTGTAAAACTTACCAAAATTTACCAAATTAATGAAAATTGTTAAAATTGACTATAAAGGGCAATAACTCCTTAAGGGTCAACTGACCATTTTGGTCATGTTGACTTATTTGAAGATCTTACTTTGCTGAATATTATTGCTGTTTACAGTTTATCTCTATCTGTAATAATTTTCAAGATAATAACCAAAACAGCAAAATTTCCTTAAAATTACCAATTCAGGGCAGCAACCCAACAACCAGTTGTCCAATTCATCTGAAAATTTGAGGGCAGATAGATATTTACTTGATAAACAAGTTAATCCCTGTAAGATTTGCTTTAAATGCTTTGGTTTCAGAGTTACAAGCCAAAATCTACATTTTACCCTATGTTCTATTTTTAGCCATGGCAGCCATCTTGGTTGGTTGGCTGGGTCACTGCACACATTTTTAAACTAAGTACCCTAATACTGATTGTGGCTAAGTTTGGTTGAATTTGGTCCAGTAGTTTCAGAGGAGAAGATTTTGTAAAGATTACAAAATTTACAAAAACTGGTAAAAAATTACTTTAAAGGGCAATAACTCCTTAAGGGGTCAACTGACCATTTTGATCATGTTGACTTATTTGAAGATCTTACTTTGCTGAACATTATTGCTGTTTACAGTTTATCTCTATCTGTAATAATTTTCAAGATAATAACCAAAACGGCAAAATTTCCTTAAAAATTACCAATTCAGGGGCAGCAACCCAACAACCAGTTGTCCAATTCATCTGAAAATTTGAGGGCAGATAGATATTTACTTGATAAACAAGTTAATCCCTGTAAGATTTGCTTTAAATGCTTTAGTTTCAGAGTTACAAGCCAAAATCTACATTTTACCCCTATGTTCTATTTTTAGCCATGGCAGCCATCTTGGTTGGTTGGCTGGGTCACCGCACACATTTTTAAACTAAATACCCTAATAATGATTGTGGCTAAGTTTGGTTGAATTTGGTCCAGTAGTTTCAGAGGAGAAGATTTTGTAAAGATTACAAAATTTACAAAAATTGGTAAAAATTACTTTAAAGGGCAATAACTCCTTAAGGGGTCAACTGACCATTTTGATCATGTTGACTTATTTGTAGATCTTACTTTGCTGAACATTATTGCTGTTTACAGTTTATCTGTATCTATAATAATTTTCAAGATAATAACCGAAACGGAAAAAATCCTTAAAATTACTAATTCAGGGCAGCAACCCAACAACCCATTGTCCGATTCATCTGAAAATTTCAGGGCAGATAGATCTTGACTTGATCAACAATTTTACCCTTGTCAGATTTGCTCTAAATGCTTTGGTTTCAGAGTTATAAGCCAAAATATACATTTTACCCTATGTTCTATTTTTAGCCATGGCGGCCATCTTGGTTGGTTTGGCAGGTCACGGACACAATTTTTAAACTAGATACCCTAATGATGATTGTGGCCAAGTTTGGTTAAATTTGGCCCAGTAATAGACCATGACTGAGGGGCCAAATATTCTCCATGGAAATGAGATGTGCTAATGCTTATACAACTGAACACCAATTAACATTGGCCTACCACTAATTGTTCCCTTGAACTGACCTTATCACAAACTAATACATGTTAACTTAGCAAAATTTTCAGTCTATAGACCATGACTAAGGGAGCCAAATAATCTCCATGGAAATGAGATATGCCAATGCTTATACAACTGCATACCAAATATCATTGACCTACCACTAGTGGTTCCCCATAAATTGACCTAATCACAAACTAATACATGTAAACTATGAAAAGTTTCAAAGTCAATAGACCTTGACTGAGGCGGGGCCAAGTAATCTCCATGGTAATGAGATGTGACAATGCTAGTACAACTGCATACCAAATATCATTGACCTACCACTAGTGGTTCACCATGAACTAGACCTAATCACAAACTAATACATTGTTGGCCCCATCGCCGCCGACACGGAAACAGCATACCTAAGTCTCGCTTTTGACTTCGTCAAGGCGAGACAAAACAGTGAATCTGTGAGCTACTGCTCACTAATGATACCGCCTTGCTAAAAGTATAAGTTAAATAGGAAGTTGTTGAGTGATGAATCTGAAAACGCATCACATGGTATAGCTGACTCATATAAACCCTGAAACCAAATTTCAGAAATCTTTGTAATGTAGTTCCTGAAAAAATGCAACAACAAATATTCATGGGACGGACAAACGGACTGACGGATGGATGGACGGACAGACAGAGGTGAAGTATACCCCACTTTTTAAAGCGGGATATAATTATGGTTATCATTCGAATTTCAATCTTTTACTTATCGTATATGAAAAAGAAGTGCAGACAGAGAGAGTGACACAGAAGAAGGGGCCCTAATGTCTTGTCCGTTAACTTACTCCAAATGATTTGAATAAATATGTATCAATAATTCTTAAAGATGCTTTTTGTTACAAGATTGATTATATATTTGCTATGAAAAGACCTCAGCACAAACATGTGAAAATAAATACATTGTGCAAAAAGTAACTTTATAGTTTACTCACATCATCAGCATGACATCTGGCCACATTACACAGTGCTATACACACAGCTTCTCCATTATGAAAGATTCCATTTACTGCTGTATCAAGATTTAATACTAACAGACTACACATAGCAGAGCTCTCTCTAAAACAGAAAAAAAACATTTATTACAAACTCTCCTCATTTAAATAGTCAAATAAATCAGAATCTTTAATTAGGAAGCAACATTCTTGGCCCTTAAATTTCTTTCCTTTACCTGTAGATGTTTTAATAAATTTGCTATACAATTTTGATATTAAAGTTGGCTCTGTCACATAATAAATTCTAGTTATTTATAATGAATACTCTAAAGTTCTAGTTATATACACCTTATACATTTTTGAACCCTTTAATGGCAAGAGGACAAAAGATTCAAACTCTATTTCAAATTTGATGAAATAATTTACCCAAAGAGCAAAATAGTCTTTCCATCAGAAACAAAGTAATAACCAAAGTGCTTGTGAGCACTGAAGGGCAAGATTGCTTTCATTTTGCAATTTTGTGAATTTTTAAATAAAACATTGAATTGTTTTTGAAAGGCAAGTAAAAAAATTAGATTGGAGTTATCTTCCTTTATTCATGATTGTAACATTTGTAGTTGAACCTATTTTTATAACAGCTTCATACACCATGCATTACTTGTGTAATTTTTAATTAAAAAAAAAATTTCTTGACAAGTATGGTAACTCAAATACACATCGTATTGTAACTTAAATATCAAAGTATAACATATCATCAATAAATTGTATGACACTGACTGGATTGGATCTAAATAATGATCTCATCACTGCAGTATTTTGCTTGAACTATCAAAGGTAGTGATAAACCTTGGAAGATATATATCAAGTCAGCACCATAGGGTTTTGATAGCATTTCATGCAATCTTTACCCAAAAATGAAACATATCTACTAAGTTTGATTTCAATTGGTTCAGTGGTTCTAGAGAGGAAGATCTAATGAAACACAGCCATTCTGGATCCCTTTTGGCATTTGAAGCCATACAATTTTTATTTCTCTTCATCTATTCTTGGAACAAAAGCAAAACAAAACTTCCCATCGGTTTTCAATTTTACCTTGACCTCAACCATCAGCCATTTTGAATTTCTGATCACCATCAAAATAAAAATCCTTGTTTAATATTTTCACAGAAATATATCTGACAAGACTGGTTTCAATTGCTTCACTATTTCTTGAGAAGATATTTCAAATTGGACCAATCTGACCTCATTTTGGCATTTGAAGCCAGATTGACCTTTAATCAGGACCAAAGTTGCAATACTTGGTAATTATCTTTTATGGTAGCAGGATTTGTTTTCATTCCACTTCATCTTATCTTGAAAGCAAAATGTAATATCTTAAAGGGTTGTCATGTAAAACTTTGACTGCTTGCAGTCATTTGAATTCTGATTGGCATAAAGAAAAAAAAACACTTGTTAAGGATCTTCACAGGTACATATCATGCAAATTTGTTTTCAATTGATTTAAAACCTGTAAATAGTGATTTATGAAGTTGTGAAACAATTATTTTCAGTAAAGAATATAAATCATTTATTACCTCTTCCACATTTCCCATAGCGCTGATTTCTGAGCATAACTGACACACATAAAGTGAGACTGTGAATGTTGACAGTTCAATAGATCACTCTTCAACAAAACTCAAACACACTGAAAAGAATATAGAAAGTTATTCTTCAGTACATATTATAAACAAACTTCATTGGTCTAACTAATTCTAATAAGAAATTATTTTTCCGTCTCCTTGTTGATCTTCTGAAATTGGAGGAAGAAGATAAATAAGTTACATTTAACTGTATCTATTCCAGCATAACACAAAATTTGAATGAGTTTCATTTAAAAGAAAATTTTGAGATGTTGACATTTGGAATATTGCTCTTACATGTAAAAGGATTTAAAAACACATTCTTTATCATCTGTGATATTTTGAAAGTGGCTGTCTTAATTTGAACTCATAATGTTAAAAAATAATGCAATTACCAAATGATGCTTTGTGACTTTATGTTCCTACTTTCATAGAATACAATATAAAAATAAGAAGATGTGGTATGAGACAAATCTACAGAGACCAAATGATGTAAAAGGTTAGCAATATGCATCTCTTACAAAATCTTTTACTTTAAATCCTATATTACATTTAATTTTATGTATTTTTAACTAAAGAATTATATTTAATAGTACATTTATGTGTTTTTAGGATTAATAATTTTCAGAAAATTTAAAAACTTCACAGCTTCAATTTAAGGTCACTAGTCTGTTTTGTATCAAAATTATATCCTTTTTTTCAATATTTTTCTTGTCCTTTATTTATCTACTGTTTGAATTAATATATTAATAAACTATACAGTTTCATATTTACCTTTGTTTGCTGTAGCAAATGCATTATTTCTTGCTAAGGATTGAACTCCCATGGAAGTGATATTCTGCAAGCAAACAAACAAATGTTGATCATTTATCAAAAGTTAGTGAAAAATCAGACAGAACCTGGCAACTTCATCTTGACTAATGCAGTTTAAAAATGCAGTTAATATTTACAATTTCAGTATGAAATTGTCCAGTAATACAATGTCTAGTAATACAATGTCCAGTATTAAGTTGTTCAGTAATATATCGTCAGTATTACAATATCCAGTATTACATTGTTCAGTATTACAATATCTAGTATTACATTGTCCAGTAATACAGTGTCTAGTATCACATTCTCCAGTGATACATTATTTTGTAATACATTGCTCAGTATTACATTGTCCAGTATTACAATGACTTGTATTACAGTGTCCAGTAATACAGTGTCCAGTCATACATTGTCCAGCAATACATTGTCCAGTAATACTTTTCCCAATAATACATTGTTTAGTAATACATTGTCCAGTATTACAATGTCCAGTATCACAATGTCCAGTAATACATTGTCTAGTTATACATTGTCCAGTATTACATTTTCTAGTAATACATTGTCCAGTATTACATTGTCTAGTAATAGGGTGTAATACATTGTCCACTATTACATTGTCCAGTGATAAATTGTTTAGTAACACAATGTTTAGTATTACATTGTCCAGTTTACAATGACTAGTATTACAGTGTCCAGTAATAGTGTCCTGTAATACATTGTCCAGTAATACATTGTCCAGTATTACATTGTCCAGTAATACATTGTCAGTATTACATTGTCCAGTATTACAATGACTAGTATTACAGTGTCCAGTAATACAGTGTCCAGTAATAGTGTCCTGAAATACATTGTCCAATACATTGTCCAGTATTACATTGTCCAGTAATACAATGTCCAGTAATACATTGTCCAGTATTACATTGTCCATTAATACATTGTCAAATAATACATTAGTAATACATTGTCCAGTGTTACAATGTCCAGTAATACATTGTCCAGTAATACATTGTCCAGTATTACAATGTCCAGTATCACATTGTCCATTAATACATTGTCAAATAATACATTGTCTAGTAATAAATTGACAGTAATACATTGTCCAGTATTACATTGTCTAGTATTAGTGTCCAGTAATACATTGTCAGTAATATATTGTCCAATTGTTAAGTTATACATTGTCCAGTAATATGTCCAGTAATACAGTCTCCAGTAATGCAGTGTCCAATAATACAGTGTCCAGTAATAAATTGTCCAGTATTACATTGTCCAGTAATATATGTGTCCTGTTAGACATTGTTGAGTAATGGGCTAAGATGTAATTTTAATTAATGATTTTTTTCTGATATAATTAAGTTATGTTCACGTTTTCATGAATTCATGGATTGTTTTTTCTATTTCAAAATCGTGATATTTGATATTTCATTTATATATTTTAAGCTCACTTTTAGGTCTACTGAGCCGGGTGTACTTATATAGCTTCTTTATAATCTGCACATATTTACACGTAACTCTAATAAATACTTTACTGACTTGTTAACTCCTAAAATATTTTAGTAAGTAAGAGCACATTTAAAATTTTATGTTTAACATGGTAAAATAATAAATATTTTCCTTTTATCTTACTTTGCACTGTTACATAGAAGGGACCTTCAAATGTTCAGAGGAGGCCTTTACCTGAGATGTGGTCATAGGATTGTCACAATAAACCTGCATCAATGTGAAAACATATATGTATGTATGTGGCAAACAGGAACTACATAGGTAACTGAAAATGTGTGATAGGATCTAGTTCTCAATATAAACCTTGGTACCAAATATCAAATACTGTGGATTCATTATTATTCATAGATTTTGAGGCTACAGGTGAACCACAAATTAAAAGTTCAACCAATATCAAATTTTCTACAGGCTTGTATGCAGACTTTTGTAAAACCATGAAATTAAATATCAATATCAACAAAATACAATTTGTCCTTAATCGACAAAATAAATGAATCAACAGTAGCTCTGATTTTTAGCAGAAATGTGAAACAGACAGACAGACACATGGACAATTAAACCCTATTCCACTGAAGTAGGACAATTAAAATGGTTTGAACATTTTTGAACATTTATTGTTACAATACACAAACAGATACTTTGTTAAAAGTTGGGTACTGAGAGTCTAGCTGTTTGAACTGATAAGCACATTTATTTCTGCTGTTCTTCCTAGCTCATTGTACAATCTTGCTTGATAATACACAGCATCTTTTATCCTTTGGTGAGCCTCTAATTGTTTAAAATAGTCAATAACTGTGTCCATCATATTAACTGCACTAACTAAAGCTGAAAAATAAAAAAAGTTAATTAGAATAAATTCTGCAATGGATTCTGCATGTTATGAAATGTTGAGTAGGTCAATGTAATGAATTATGCTCAATAATTTAAATAATTGAGAGAATTAACAAAAATTTTATTCAAGGCTGTATTGCTCCACTGATAAAAAAAATAGTGGATAAACAATTTGTGAGGATACAAGGTTATGAGATTAAAGCCTCTGAAATCAATTTCATTGGTCTGAATTTATTATTTCAATGGTCAGAACATTTCTAAAAGTCTTTTTATAAATGAACTCAAAAAGTCCAAACTCCTTCTGAAAATTCAGATAGTGTTTTATCCGTTGTGATAATAGAAAACCAAAGGATATGGGGTATCCATCCATGACACAAAATCAGTGCATGCACAGAAAAACAAACAAGATTCTTATATTATTTATAGCTATGCATAAATTTGGTCAAAAAAGGAAAATTTTCAATTCTTAGACTTAAAAAATATATTGCATATAGAAATAACCGTTCAACTGGTGTACATCATAACAGGAGACAAAAATCCAGACGAAAATAACCATATAAAAATAATTTATTGAAGTTAATAAAACAATACAGCATCTAGCAGAAATACTGCTTTTATACATCTTTTTTCCCAGAATTGAAAAATCATAGTATAAAAGATTCTTGCACCTATATTGAATTCAAAACATACATATGAAATTTTTGTTTGTCTAAGTTCAAACAAGATGTACTGTGAGCTATTACTCACTAATAATACACTCACTGACAATTGTTGACCCAATTTGTAGTATATAGGAATGTTTCATGTATGTGCATGACATGATGAAGCTTTAAAATTTTAGAAAACAGTTCAAAGAACATAGAATCATGTAAGGGGGCTCAAGTTACCATCCAGAACTCAATTTTCAAAATATTTTCTATTTTAGTAACAGTGATCTTGAACTGCAACCTATTGACCCCAAAACATAAGGCTTCTTCCTGTTCCATAAAGTTTAATTCCAATCAAGCAAGGGATATTCAAGTTATAATCCAGAATCCATTTGTTTTGGACACATGGACAGATAAACATAGTGATTACTTTATGCTCCCAAAATTTTCCAGAAGCATAATAATAGTTTCTTGGTATTTCCAAAATTTGACAATTTAGGAAATGTATGTATAGTAATTTCTACATGATAACAGGAACTGTTAAAAATTCAGTAATGCATAATACTTATACAAATTTTGTTGTTATTGCAATTATATTATTCAGGAAAACTTATCTAAACTATTGACTTACTAATTACATACATAGATTACTTGTATTGAGTGGCCTGTAGGGATTTTGTCACACAATGGATTTCTCTCCAATTGTATATATAGAAAAATAAACCCATATATTTTAAATGATTATCACATTGAACAACAAATGCATGCAACTGCAAATTAATGGATTTTCCTCATACTATGTGAAAATAATGAAAAATTAGTTGCATTGTTGCATTGTAGTACTGAATACTTCAAACTGACCTGCTCTTCTCTTTTGTTCCTGACTTTATTAGCAGCAGCTACCAGACATCGTACATAACAATACATTGTCCTAGCCTTTCGAACAGGTTCCCATGAGAAATAATAGGCAATAGCTGTTGTCTCAATAATTCTAGAGCTGGTTGTGGAAGTTGCATTAAAACTGCAAAATATAAAATGGATATACCTAAAATGGAGACTTCAAAAACAACAAACAAGTAACTCATCTATGAAATTTAGCAAAAATGGGTCAAACAATGGTTTACAACCACATTTATATTTATTGTTTGTAATTGCTGATGATTGAACAGCAATGTGAATGGTGATTACACTACTAATTGATATAGTTTAGGGATCATCTATTGAACAGCGATGTGAATGGTGATTACACTACTAATTGATATAGTTTAGGTATAATCTATTGAACAGCAATGTAAATGGTGATTACACTACTAATTGATATAGTTTAGGGATCATCTATTGAACAGCAATGTAAATGGTGATTACACTACTAACTGATATAGTTTAGGGATCTCTATTGAATGCAACCAGGAAAACGTAATATATACTAATTTTTAAGATTAGAAATGCTCAAGTCACCCAGGAGAAGTGAGCAAAACAGTCAAAATAAACTGCTTCGCCGGCGCTGCTGATACGACCGCAGAGGTCCAACCCTGAACAGTTGGGGCAAAAATGGACACAATATTCAAGCTTGATACAGGTCTGAATTTTGATTGTAATTAAATATTTGACACATTATAGGTTTCTGACACAGAATAAATGTAGTCAAAGAACTTGAAATTGGTTGTATGATTTGAATTTATATTCAATTGAAGATTTCTTGCTGTTGTGCAATACACTGTGCTGTTGCGCAATACTTAGTAAATCTGTTTTCAGACTATATACAAAGAATTAGCAAAATAAATTGACCCCAATTTTTTTTTTTTTTAAATTTACAGTTTCTTAAATCTTGAGGAAAAAAATTTGCAAAAAATCCATCCCCTCCAAAAAAAAAAATATTTGAAGAATTTTCTTTTGAAGAAAAAAATTGCCCCTCAAAAAAAAAAAAAAAATTACCTTTCCAAATAAAATAATTTTGCAGAAATTTTCTTTTGTAAATTTGGTACAAATTAAGAGACATCCATACACTTAAACACAAGTTATTGTCTGAAAACTAGAAAAATATTTATGACTATTCAAATCTTTTGTCTTTAATCTTTATAATCAGTAGCTGCTTTCTTTCAGTTTAAATATTTCAATCGTATTCATATTGAAAAGAATTAAAAAGTATTGGTTTATGAACTGGACTCTGTTCCCTATTCTGAGACAGTAACTGGTAAACACTATATAACATTTAACAAAGAATCTTTCAATGTTATTTTGTTTGTCAAAATATCTTTGTTCAGTACCAGTCCTTACATCATTCTCTTTGTATCACATGTTTATGTTTTATGGGATTTTCTCAAATCATTCCATGATGAAAAAGGTTGTTCAGAAGGTTTTAGGTAGTATGACGGTCTTCCACCCTTTTGGATTGGATAAAAGCAGAAAATTATCGGTCTAGATTTTAATGCCATAAGCAAGTTTTGAGGCAGGAATGCAATTCATATGTAGGACTTTGCATTAAAATGAAGAAAATTGATAGATTTCATCTTTATATTACTATAATTGTTTTCACAGAATATATTTTGATTGATTCAAAATATTTAAACTAAGACTTACAAGGGAGATGACTCAGATAATGTAATTAGTTACATGAATGTACAGTATATTATTCTATTTTGTATTATAGCAAGACAATTGTATGATGATCCCATTTTTATTTTGTTTTCAAAGCATTTTGTAGGAGCTTTATTCTAATATCTTCGTTTTAAATTAGATCATTTTGTGTTCTTATGTATTTACATACTAATGCCTATTCCTGTATAACACTTACAATATGTATAAATTTATTCATTACCTGTAGCCTGACAACAAGATTGTTACTACAATATTTAATGTATTTTTGAAAATAGTACCAAATAAACTGCATTTTAGCAAAGTATGAAAAATTCAGTATTTTTTGGTATATGTACCCTGCATACTACCATAAGATCATAAACCTAATTCTAATTAAGCAAAGATTAATTTGTTTTCTCTGCTACAAACTAACAAGGTACCTGTATAAAAGACAGATGAACTGTAGCAAGAGCTACCATATATTGTAGATGATGCTCCTTTGCATGTGTAATACAATCCAGGACATGTGACAGACCAGAGGTATGGTTCCCTGTTTGGACAAATAATTCAGCTAAGGCCAAATATACCCTGCAAAACAAGCATAAAAGATTCTATTAAAATTACATTTTCAAAACATGAGTTGGTTCTCCATTGAATGATTTATACAGCAAAAGAATTTGATGACCTCATACTTCAAGAATCTAATTTCTAAAATAACCAAGGAATGTATTGAACATGTTACCTAATAAGCCTCCTTTCCAGAATTTAAAATCTAAAATCATATCAATCTGACAATACAAAATGCTTTCAAGAAGTTTGAATTTAACAAATTGAAATAAAAAAATCACATTTTTGGTTCATATTTTAGCAAGGGATGCCAGATTCACTTCCATCTGTTTGTGTCCATGTCTAGCAAGTATCAGACATAACTTTTACTTCAGGAAAGGCAAAAACATTCTTGATTCTGGGAATAAGTCGAGGTATAAAAATAGTTATTCCAACAGTTTTGATTACCATTTCTTTTTATAAATATCCTAGAACCTGTCAATTTATAAAATCAAAATGTTATATTTATAGAAGCCATGGTAACATCAACATCTTACTCACCTACAAGGAAAATCAGGGACATATTTTCTCTTGTCTTTCTTCTTTCTCTAACAACTGAATCAATTCTGTTAATGACTGAGTTACTTCCCTTTTTCTTTGTTTAGTATGGCATTTCTACATATATATGAAGAAACAAGAATAATATTGTGTTTGTTGTGTTCATTTAAGGAATCTATTTCTGCGAAATAATTTAATTGAAGACATGTAATCTATGTGTATTACTGTATCGCTACTAATTATCCCAACAGTGTAGAAGACAAGACATCAAGTTTAATAATAATAGACAAAACATCTCTCTAACAATATCGTTCCACATCTTCAATTACCCCTCTGTATCTAATACCTATATATCATAAGGTTTTCTATATAGATATCGTTAAATATCATATATATTTTAAGATATCTATATGCAAAAATACTGATAATCTGTTTATCGTGCTATTTCTGGTCATTTCCCTCCCTAAGACAGTTGCATGCTTGACAAAAGTAAGCTTGATAACGTCTCCTCACACATTGTGACAATGCTGATAACTTCCTTTCAGACATTGTAACGTCACTGATAACTTCTGCTAACCTCTGAAAGTCATGATATGAGAATTTTAGAGTGACTGAACAGAGAGATAAAGGCGAAGGAAGGAGATAAAGCATATATATTTATGTGTATTTTGCAGACGTATCTAATTAAAAGTCTATAAAATGCATCCTTTCATTTATTGTAGCTGATTCAACGCCACTATGTCAAATCTGCATCAACTGTATTTACTGTCTTATTTAAGATTGAATGCTTCTTTTGTAAATTTATTGGAGTGTAAAAGTGTTAACAAGTACATTTTGTATGAGCCGGTCAACGCTTTTACCCATTACTAAAAGAAGCATTCAATACTATAATTACATTTTTTGCCTGGATCATGAAAACGATTTCTATCAAGTTTTTCTTTTATTTACCTGTACACTTTGTGGAAGCTCATGTCATCATGAATGTTACATGTTCATTTTGAAATGAAGGTTAATTTCAGAATGATGCAGATTGCTGTTAGCCAATCAAAATAACGTATTATAATGAAATATACATGTAATGTACTTATTCTCATAAAATACAGGAGACAGTGGGATTAATAATCCTTTGTTATGTCCAACAAATGCAAAGGTGATAGGTGTCAATATATTTGTTCCACTGGATTATAAACAATGTCATAACATCAGTTCCTGTTGGAACAAATATTCTATACCATTTATTCCGTTAGGAACATATACTGTAATATTTATTCCAGTGGAAATAATATTCCAGAATACTTTTTCCATTTGGAACTTATATTATGAAGGAACTTCTATTTTGTGATACTGGTTCGCTCTTCTTATATTCTTATACACAGACAGAATGAAGTTTGAAGTGTTTTAAACCTTTAAAAAATGTTGTCATTCACAACAATTATAATTTGTAAAATAAAACAGGAAAAAGGAATAACAAATTTGCAGTATAAACATTCTTTTATAGCAAACACGATGCTGCCAATAATGGGATTTAACAACAGTAACAGGAAGCTTCAAATTTTATTTTTGCCTAAATTTACATGTTTACATTACCTAATAACAGCCTCATCTTCATTAAGCTCTTATGTTTATAACATTTGTCTCGGCTTGTCCAAACTTCCTGTTCATCACAGCTCTATCAAATAACAGCTGCTGTTCACATATCATCCATGTATGGGCATGCTGTGTATGTTTTGGAAATCTTTGTTTAGCACTACTGATGATGTCAAATGCTGCACTGTAGTTACCCTAAAATCAAATATGATGTATATTAAAGCAAACTCCACAGACAGAAGACTCATGAAATAAATGGGGAATGTGTCCATGGCACACAGATGATGCCCCGCTTGCATATAACGTTATAAAGGGACATAACTCAAGAACTGTAAAAGTGGCTACCCAAATTTGTACTTAATCTGAGTTTTGTGGTAATAAGCATTGTGTATAAGATTCATAACATTTGGTTGAGGCAAACTTTAGAAACGAGCGAAAAATTCAGCAATTTTCCTTTTGTAAAGGGGCATAACTCTAGAATGGTAAAAGTGGCGCACCCAAATTCAAACTTGATCTGTGTTTTGTGGTAATAAGCATTGTGTATTAGTTTCTTAACATTTGAGGCAAACTGAAGTTTGAGAACGGAAACCAATTTGGGACATTCGGACGTACAGGCGGACAAGGGTAAACTTAATGCCCCCTCCGCTACAGCGGGGCATAAAAACAACTATGATACATTAACAAAAGGGAATTAGACAGAAGCAAGAGTTATAGATCAATACCAGGTCTGGACCTGCATCACCTTGTATAATTGATTGAAATTTCAAACTATCGTCAAACAGAAAGTAGTTGCACGGAAGGTTTTTACATGCTACAACTCAACATTATCAAGCTGCAGACCAAATATAAAATCATTCCTTGTAAAGAAAAAAAAAAAGAAGGTTTTTCAGATGGATGGAGCTATTATATACTATAGCTATATATCAATATTTGTTGAAATCCTAGCATAATAAGATGTTTTCTAAAATTTGTGATTTAAAAAAGTAATTTTTTTACAATTTATTTTTAATTTTGACACCTGGAATCAGTTTGAAATAGCTTATCATATCTATATTTCAATTTTTTTGAAATCCTAGCACAAAACTATGATTTAAAGGCAAATCTAAGAAAAAATGTTTGACACTGGGAATTAATTTTGAATAGAATATCATATTTTTCATGCCTATGTATACATTTTGTTGAAATCCTATCACAAAGATGTCTGTCAAAATTCATTATAATATACAAACTAGAGGACCCTGTGTCGCTCACCTGATATTTTATTTACAATTGATGCATGATAAATGCAACTGTTGTACTGTCGTTTAGTTTCAGAGATATAAGACTAAAAGTGCATTTGAAACCTATGTTTTATTTCAGCCATGTGTGCCATGTTGGCAGGCAGGGTCATCATACACAGTGGTCCCTGGATATCCTAGTGGTGATTTAAACCAAGTTTGGTTTAATTTGACAGTAGTTTCAGGGAGAATTTTTGTAAAATTTATCTAACGAAAATGCAAGTGATGAGAAAGTTTGTTGTGAAGTTTTGTTGTTCACACCCATTTACCCAAAAAAAAAAACAAAAGGTAATAAAAATTATCATTTAAGGGCAATCTTTCCTATTAATGATTTCTGCAAAATTCAGTTGATTGTGCAAGGGTTGTATAGCCAGCTGAGGTCGTTAAAACTCTCATTTGTTGTTGCAAAATTCAAGTGGTTTTGAATTGCTTTGTTGATCTTTTTTGTATTCAACTTTTAAACAACAAAGTACAACAAATATGATGACTGATACTCATGACACTGAAAATATGGTCTTCATTCTTGTGAAGAAAATGGTAATGTTTGAAATATTTCTTAAATATTAATTCAATACCAATACTTTAATTTGTATTGGATTTATCCCAGGAAATGAGAACAAGGGACACAGTTAAATTCAATTATTTTCCTAAACTTCTGATAAAATATAAAATGAAGAACTATATTTTTTAATGAGAATTTTTTTTTAATAGTTAATTGATATAATTTGAACAATATTAATTAAGTTTTAGATCTTGCATGGTTGATTAATTTTCTCTCAAAATTTCTAATATTCTATTAAAGTTTTAAATATAATATGAGGCAGGCATTACCTGTGAAAGGGATGAAGTCTGTATAAATTAGTGTAGGAATTCAAGCATCATTTGCACTTGAATCTGTAGAAAATGAAGCCAAAGTACTGAAACATATCTGACATTCGACCTATTGTTCGGGATTATAGTTGTGACATCATTTTCAATGTAAAGAAAGAAACACCATCATCAGGTATTAATGTGTTTTTTTTTCATATTATAGAATTATCAATTATTTTTATTGCCAGTTCATTAGTAGATTGTTTTCTATATTGATTTTCTACTGCAGTTTCAGAAAGAAGATTACAAAGGAAAAATATTTTGTAAAAACTTACCAAAATTTACCAAATTAATGAAAATTGTTAAAATTGACTATAAAGGGCAATAACTCCTTAAGGGGTCAACTGACCATTTTGGTCATGTTGACTTATTTGAAGATCTTACTTTGCTGAACATTATTGCTGTTTACAGTTTATCTCTATCTGTAATATTAAAAGATAATAACCAAAAACGGCAAAATTTCCTTAAAATTACCAATTCAGGGCAGCAACCCAACAACCTGTTGTCCAATTCATCTGAAAATTTGAGGGCAGATAGATATTTACTTGATAAACAAGTTAATCCCTGTAAGATTTGTTTTAAATGCTTTGGTTTCAGAGTTACAAGCCAAAATCTAAATTTTACCCTATGTTCTATTTTTAGCCATGGCAGCCATCTTGGTTGGTTGGCTGGGTCACCGCACACATTTTTCAAACTAAGTACCCTAATAATGATTGTGGCTACGTTTGGTTGAATTTGGTCCAGTAGTTTCAGAGGAGAAGATTTTTGTAAAGATTACAAAAATTTACAAAAACTGGTAAAAATTACTTTAAAGGCAATAACTCCTAAAGGGTCAACTGACCATTTTGATCAAGTTGACTTATTTGAAGATCTTACTTTGCTGAACATTATTGCTGTTTACAGTTTATCTCTATCTGTAATAATTTTCAAGATAATAACCAGCGGCAAAATTTCCTTAAAATTACCAATTCAGGGGCAGCAACCCAACAACCTGTTGTCCAATTCATCTGAAAATTTGAGGGCAGATAGATATTTACTTGATAAACAAGTTAATCCCTGTAATTTGCTTTAAATGCTTTGGTTTCAGAGTTACAAGCCAAAATCTACATTTACCCCTATGTTCTATTTTTAGCCATGGCAGCCATCTTGGTTGGTTGGCTGGGTCACCTTACACATTTTTAAACTAAATACCCTAATAATGATTGTGGCTAAGTTTGGTTGAATTTGGTCCAGTAGTTTCAGAGAGAAGATTTTTGTAAAGATTACAAAATTTACAAAAATTGGTAAAAATTACTTTAAAGGGCAATAACTCCTTAAAGGGTCAACTGACCATTTTGATCATGTGACTTATTTGTAGATCTTACTTTGCTGAACATTATTGCTGTTTACAGTTTATCTCTATCTATAATAATTTTCAAGATAATAACGAAAACGGAAAAATCCTTAAAATTACTAATTCAGGGCAGCAACCCAACAACCCATTGTCCGATTCATCTGAAAATTTCAGGGCAGATAGATCTTGACTTGACCAACAATTTTACCCCATGTCAGATTTGCTCTAAATGCTTTGGTTTCAGAGTTATAAGCCAAAATATACATTTTACCCTATGTTCTATTTTTAGCCATGGCGGCCATCTTGGTTGGTTTGGCAGGTCACCGGACACAATTTTAAACTAGATACCCTAATGATGAATGTGGCCAAGTTTGGTTACATTTGGCCCAGGTGAGCTAAAATAAGTTTTCACGGAAAATTCCACCACCAAAATTATCACAAAAATCAAAGGGACCTTCCTTGTATAGGAATTATACAAAAATATGAAAAACAAGAGAATCTGTGAGCTACTGCTCATTAATGATACCTCCACCCGCTAAAAGTATAAGGTAAACAGGAAGTTGTTGAGTGATGAATCTAAAACGCATCACATGGTATAGCCGACTCATATAAACCCTGAAACCAAATTTCAGAAATCCTTGTAATGCAGTTCCTGAGAAAGATGCTCGAAAATGTTCATGGGACAGACAGACGGACTGACGGATGGACTGACGGATGGATGGACGGACAGACAGAGGTAAAACAGTATACCCCACTTTTTTAAAGTATAAATAAACTGTTATCACAGAGATATGTCTCGCCTTTTGTAATTTTGATAATGCAAATGTTGAAATTAAAATAGCAATACTTTAACATGTAAGTTATGCAAATATTCAAAGTCGATGAACCATGACTGAAGGTACATGGCTAAACAATCTCCATGGAATGAGATGTGCCAATGCTAATACAACTGCATACCAAATACCATTGACTTATTATAAGTCGTTCCTTTAAACAAACCTAAACACAAACATTAACTTGTAAACTATGTAAAGTTTCAAAGTCAATGAACCATGATCAGAGGTGGGGCTATATAATCTCCATGGAAGCGATACTTGCAAATGCCGATACATTTGCATACCAAATATCATTGACTTAACATTAGCAGTTCATCTTAAACTGATCTAATCACAAACTAATACATGTAAACTAAGCAAAAGTTTCAAAGTCAATAGACCATGACTGAGGGGCCAAATATTCTCCATGGAAATGAGATGTGCTAATGCTTATACAACTGAACACCAATTAACATTGGCCTACCACTAATTGTTCCCTTGAACTGACCTTATCACAAACTAATACATGTTAACTTAGCAAAATTTTCAGTCTATAGACCATGACTAAGGGAGCCAAATAATCTCCATGGAAATGAGATATGCCAATGCTTATACAACTGCATACCAAATATCATTGACCTACCACTAGTGGTTCCCCATAAATTGACCTAATCACAAACTAATACATGTAAACTATGAAAAGTTTCAAAGTCAATAGACCTTGACTGAGGCGGGGCCAAGTAATCTCCATGGTAATGAGATGTGACAATGCTAGTACAACTGCATACCAAATATCATTGACCTACCACTAGTGGTTCACCATGAACTAGACCTAATCACAAACTAATACATTGTTGGCCCCATCGCCGCCGACACGGAAACAGCATACCTAAGTCTCGCTTTTGACTTCGTCAAGGCGAGACAAAACAGTGAATCTGTGAGCTACTGCTCACTAATGATACCGCCTTGCTAAAAGTATAAGTTAAATAGGAAGTTGTTGAGTGATGAATCTGAAAACGCATCACATGGTATAGCTGACTCATATAAACCCTGAAACCAAATTTCAGAAATCTTTGTAATGTAGTTCCTGAAAAAATGCAACAACAAATATTCATGGGACGGACAAACGGACTGACGGATGGATGGACGGACAGACAGAGGTGAAGTATACCCCACTTTTTAAAGCGGGATATAATTATGGTTATCATTCGAATTTCAATCTTTTACTTATCGTATATGAAAAAGAAGTGCAGACAGAGAGAGTGACACAGAAGAAGGGGCCCTAATGTCTTGTCCGTTAACTTACTCCAAATGATTTGAATAAATATGTATCAATAATTCTTAAAGATGCTTTTTGTTACAAGATTGATTATATATTTGCTATGAAAAGACCTCAGCACAAACATGTGAAAATAAATACATTGTGCAAAAGTAACTTTATAGTTTACTCACATCATCAGCATGACATCTGGCCACATTACACAGTGCTATACACACAGCTTCTCCATTATGAAAGATTCCATTTACTGCTGTATCAAGATTTAATACTAACAGACTACACATAGCAGAGCTCTCTCTAAAACAGAAAAAAAACATTTATTACAAACTCTCCTCATTTAAATAGTCAAATAAATCAGAATCTTTAATTAGGAAGCAACATTCTTGGCCCTTAAATTTCTTTCCTTTACCTGTAGATGTTTTAATAAATTTGCTATACAATTTTGATATTAAAGTTGGCTCTGTCACATAATAAATTCTAGTTATTTATAATGAATACTCTAAAGTTCTAGTTATATACACCTTATACATTTTTGAACCCTTTAATGGCAAGAGGACAAAAGATTCAAACTCTATTTCAAATTTGATGAAATAATTTACCCAAAGAGCAAAATAGTCTTTCCATCAGAAACAAAGTAATAACCAAAGTGCTTGTGAGCACTGAAGGGCAAGATTGCTTTCATTTTGCAATTTTGTGAATTTTTAAATAAAACATTGAATTGTTTTTGAAAGGCAAGTAAAAAAATTAGATTGGAGTTATCTTCCTTTATTCATGATTGTAACATTTGTAGTTGAACCTATTTTTATAACAGCTTCATACCATGCATTACTTGTGTAATTTTTAATTAAAAAAATTTCTTGACAAGTATGGTAACTCAAATACACATCGTATTGTAACTTAAATATCAAAGTATAACATATCATCAATAAATTGCATGACATTGACTGGATAGGATCTAAATAATGATCTCATCACTGCAGTATTTTGCTTGAACTATCAAAGGTAGTGATCAACCTTGGAAGATATATATCAAGTCAGTACCATAGGGTTTTGATAGCATTTCATGCAATCTTTACCCAAAATGAAACATATCTACTAAGTTTGATTTCAATTGGTTCAGTGGTTCTAGAGAGGAAGATCTATGAAACACAGCCATTCTGGATCCCTTTTGGCATTTGAAGCCATACAATTTTTATTTCTCTTCATCTATTCTTGGAACAAAAGCAAAACAAAACTTCCCATCGGTTTTCAATTTTACCTTGACCTCAACCATCAGCCATTTTGAATTTCTGATCACCATCAAAATAAAAATCCTTGTTTAATATTTTCACAGAAATATATCTGACAAGACTGGTTTCAATTGCTTCACTATTTCTTGAGAAGATATTTCAAATTGGACCAATCTGACCTCATTTTGGCATTTGAAGCCAGATTGACCTTTAATCAGGACCAAAGTTGCAATACTTGGTAATTATCTTTTATGGTAGCAGGATTTGTTTTCATTCCACTTCATCTTATCTTGAAAGCAAAATGTAATATCTTAAAGGGTTGTCATGTAAAACTTTGACTGCTTGCAGTCATTTGAATTCTGATTGGCATAAAGAAAAAAAAACACTTGTTAAGGATCTTCACAGGTACATATCATGCAAATTTGTTTTCAATTGATTTAAAACCTGTAAATAGTGATTTATGAAGTTGTGAAACAATTATTTTCAGTAAAGAATATAAATCATTTATTACCTCTTCCACATTTCCCATAGCGCTGATTTCTGAGCATAACTGACACACATAAAGTGAGACTGTGAATGTTGACAGTTCAATAGATCACTCTTCAACAAAACTCAAACACACTGAAAAGAATATAGAAAGTTATTCTTCAGTACATATTATAAACAAACTTCATTGGTCTAACTAATTCTAATAAGAAATTATTTTTCCGTCTCCTTGTTGATCTTCTGAAATTGGAGGAAGAAGATAAATAAGTTACATTTAACTGTATCTATTCCAGCATAACACAAAATTTGAATGAGTTTCATTTAAAAGAAAATTTTGAGATGTTGACATTTGGAATATTGCTCTTACATGTAAAAGGATTTAAAAACACATTCTTTATCATCTGTGATATTTTGAAAGTGGCTGTCTTAATTTGAACTCATAATGTTAAAAAATAATGCAATTACCAAATGATGCTTTGTGACTTTATGTTCCTACTTTCATAGAATACAATATAAAAATAAGAAGATGTGGTATGAGACAAATCTACAGAGACCAAATGATGTAAAAGGTTAGCAATATGCATCTCTTACAAAATCTTTTACTTTAAATCCTATATTACATTTAATTTTATGTATTTTTAACTAAAGAATTATATTTAATAGTACATTTATGTGTTTTTAGGATTAATAATTTTCAGAAAATTTAAAAACTTCACAGCTTCAATTTAAGGTCACTAGTCTGTTTTGTATCAAAATTATATCCTTTTTTTCAATATTTTTCTTGTCCTTTATTTATCTACTGTTTGAATTAATATATTAATAAACTATACAGTTTCATATTTACCTTTGTTTGCTGTAGCAAATGCATTATTTCTTGCTAAGGATTGAACTCCCATGGAAGTGATATTCTGCAAGCAAACAAACAAATGTTGATCATTTATCAAAAGTTAGTGAAAAATCAGACAGAACCTGGCAACTTCATCTTGACTAATGCAGTTTAAAAACAGATTTTTTTCCAGACCATGGTTAAAAGAAAAAGAGGAGACGTAAAATGTGCGTCGCTAAAAGGATTGTAAAGTACCCACTTCAAAACAATTACTTCAAAGTTGTAAAATATCCTTTAAGTGACATGTGAAGCCATTTAACCACACCATTTCACGAAACAATACAATCAACACATTTATTAATTATAATCCTTTGTTACCGATGGCTATAAAATGCAATCAGATGATTATTGTCGTAACCAGTTCAAGGCGAATTCCCAGTATTGCCTGATCTGGGAAAAAGTCAGAGAAACACGACATAAGTAAACAAGATGGACGCAGTCAAACAGTTATATTTCTTTCGCCAATAACGAATTTTAATCGCCACAATTTTTATTTTTTCGCAAAATGCGAAAATGGCGACCGCCAGCGGAAACCCTGGTTATATATCTACAGAAATCCCTTGTAACTTAAAAAAAATCTTATTTCTTAAGCTTGAAATTTGTAAATCGTAACATATATTCTTAAAATAAATATAATATAATGTTTATCCCTATTAAAACCGTCATTCCTAATACATACAGTGTTACTTGTACTGTTTATGGATACACAATTTTCCGACCTAATTTCTCCTTGCCTACTTTTTAATGGCAATTTTTTTCACAATTAACTCTAAAACCAAACATTTATTGTATTAAGAAGTGAGGTTTTAATTGTTATTCCATCTGACAATTTTACTTCGTTATAATTGTAGTTTTTAAATTGATAAATTATACAAACATTTTTATCGTTTAATATTTAAACCATCAATCATAATGACTCATGACTCTGATGTAATATCGCATCTAGGATCTGCTATTCATTGACACGTCGATGGTCAAACATTATATTCAACTGTGTGCTAATTAATGTATAGGGTGTTTTGAATAAATTATCTCTACCCAGAATGCATCACAAAAAATTTTGCCATTGATTTTTGTTACTATTAATAGCAATCTCGCTCAAATCCCCTTCAATCACAGTTGGAAGTACGGGGACACCGTGATCGCTTTACTATATAGCGGGTTGCACACTTAGTCTAGTAATGGACTTCTGGTTATATATAATATAGGGATGTTTGCTTGTTTTTTTTAAATGTCAATACTATTTATATTGGATTCCAAAATTTTAAAAAGAAGCGTACCTGATGAAGATAATTGCATATCATATGTTTTATATTATGTAAAAATTTCAAAATATAATGCTATCAACTTACATTATTTAACAGCTCAGAGTGTAAAGAGCGTGGTCAAATCTTCTCACTTTCGCGCCATTTTTTCCAGTGAAACAACCAGAGGTGCTCCGAAATGCGGTCGTCTACTCTACCGCAGCTTCTTCTCATTCAAGGGGTGCAAAAAACGTTTGATTTTTAGTAGTAAATGACAGCTGAAATTGTTTAGGTCAGAAAAAATTACCTGAAATCGTGTAAAACATGTAGATTCTTCACATACTGACTGCGTGTCATGAAAATGCGCACGCACATGCATTATCCGGTTAAGAATGGCTGACACTGCCAAACGGGAGAAAATCGCTGCTGCTAGAAAGAAGGTTATCATCTAATTTCGTAACCCCTTTAATACTCAATTTTCGTAGATATTGTACAGGAAAGTATGGATATTTTGTCCATTATCAAATGACCCGCAAGTGTAGTTTGATTTCCTAATATTTTCTTCCTTTTCCCTCCACTGGTATTTTGACAGCAGCAGGTTCATCAGTTTAATCATGTACACAGTGAAACGATATATTAATAGAGACAGTCGTTATTGCATATATGTAAAATGATATACAGTGTACATGTACTATAGGAGCCTTGGTGGCTGAGTGGAATATGTAGTTTATCAACAGTGATCACTACTACACTAGTCACTAGCCTGTAAACATAGACCTTATCGCTAGTTTGGAATCTTGCCTTCTTGGACACTTTACTTGAAAATCTTCGACATTTGAACTATTGACGTCATACAACAATCACTGTTCCTTTGAGGCGTCCAACATTTCTATTGTGATGTCAAAATTTTAGGGGAACTTTTGCATTGTGATGTCCAGTAATGGCGGACATACAGTGATAAGGTGTATTGAGGTTGTAAAAGAGGTTAGTTCAACCCCTCTCGCAGCTCTTTCCGTTCTATTTCAATTATAATTGACTATTACTGTCTAATTTCCTGCTTAAGGAAGTTGAGGTTGATAATTTATTGGATAAAATGGGTTATAAAGAACAAAAAGCCCAGTCAACTTATACATGTATAGGAAGATTAAAATTGATAAGTTATTAGATCTTGTAAGAATTTATCTTGGTATTCTGTTGAGAGTTTATGTACATTGACAGGCTGACAGTTTATCACATATATGTTGAAAGCTGGCATTTTGACTTTTTCAGGGGCTGCTCTGGCTCCAAAAAAGTTGGAGCCAGAAAAGTCGCCAACTGCTAAATTTTGTTGCCAGTTTTGAAAACTTTGAGCCAGCTAGAGTCTTGATTTCCTCTACCAAAATTGAAACCATGTTCAGTTTAAATTTCTTATGCACTGTACATCATTAAACATGATAGACTATTAAAGGTAGTTATTGCATAGGGTTTATATACATGGAAAAAAACATGTGTACTTTTTTATTTTCTTTGTCAGTATTTAACTATTTCATAAGTATACAAATAAAAATATAACAATAAAAATTAAAACAGAGCAGCATTTCCAAAAAACAGCATATTTTATGTTTTTATTTGAATGTTTATGTCTCCAAACAGTGACTAATGGGACTTACATAATCATGATAATGACTATTGATCAACATGATCAATGTTTCTGTCCTTATATTAACTTATGGTCTGTACAATGTATATGCTACAGAATAGAGAAAATGTTTTTCAAATAAAAAATAAAGAATAGAAAAAATTGACAATTAATTACATTTTTGTCATGATACTACGGTAAACATTGCAAATTGTGATCATATGATAAATTGATTAAAATTGAAATGCCGACTGACCAATTCTATTTACAAATTAATTAATTTTGAGGATCATTATGACCCATCGGATAAGCAGATTACCTGTAACAACAGATTATGACACCTGTTGTGACTGTTGATTAACTTGGGGTCGTAAACTTGTCATAAATATGTCGCGAGGTAAAATTATAGATTTATAGAAATTGATCAGAAAAACTTCAAAATCGGTAACCAACAATTTTTGCGGGTAGATTTTGTGAAAATCTGGATTTTGACTTGTTTTACTATCCCAATATCGGGATTCGGGTTGAGACATGAAAATCGGGATGATACCGCCAAAATGGGGATAGTTGGCAGGTCTGTGAATAATTTTAATTTATGTAAATACTGATATTTATGTCAGATCAGTTAAAATAAAGGTTAGATTGTTTGCCCATTCATCATTTTTTGTCCGGTATATCAAATTCAGTGTTTGTAATCAAATCTTTTTTGCTGAACTATAGAAGTGACAGACGTGACCATCAAATGTTTTTTTGAGAATTTTTCAAAAATCATGAGGCGACATTAGGGAATTTTACAGAAAATCAAGGGCGACATAAACTTCTCCCTAGGGCTTCTCTAGAGCGAATTTGGGAATCCTAGGCAGGGGCTGCTCTGGCTCCCAAAAAGTTGGAGCCAGAAAAATCACCAGCTCCTATATTTTATCGCCAGTTTTGAAAACTTTAGAACCAGCTAGAGTCTTTATTTAGTCTACCAAAATTTAAACAATGTTCAATTTAAATTTCTTATGCACTCAGCCTGCACTTTACATAATTTAACATGTAATACTAAGTAAGTTATTGCATAGGGTTTATATAAATACAACAAAACAACATGTGTATTTTATCATGTTTATTTTCTTATGTCAGTATTTCATATGTAGAAGAATGTAAATTAGCTTATGGTCTGTATATTCTACAAAATAGAGAAAATGTCTTTAAATTAAATTATAAAGTATAGAAAAAATGGGTAATTGAATGAAGAAAATAAAATAAGAGGTGTTTAAATTTACAGAATAGTGAAAATTTGTATTAAAAAAAAGAATGCAGAAAAAGATGACAAAAGGCATCCTACCCATACTGCTACAAAGACCCTCTTTAACTCTTCCCATAACTCAAATGACCTAAACATGTAAATTCTAGAGCAAGAACTATGTAGAAATATCTTAGACATGTCTAAAGTAGGTATCTCAATGATTAGAAAAAGTAAAATTGAGTTATCTTTCTTTATTCGGGTGTGCTCCTTCTTTGGACGATTATAAATAGAACAAGTCACAAGGTGAACAATGGCGGTCGGTTTTGTTATTTTCGTATCATAACTGAGGGCAGTCAAAGACAAATTTCATTTTCAACGGGAAATAAGTGAAACGATATTTTTTAACAAGTTGATTATGGTTTTCGATTTCCTGTCAGTTACGCTTTCTTCATACAACTACGGTAAACATTGCAAATTGTGAGTCGATGCGGTATGACCATTTCTTCAAAGACAAAATGCCGACTGACCAATTCTATTTGAATTAATTAATGTTGATGATCATTAATGACCCATCCGATAAATGGATTACCTGTAACAACAGATTATGGCACCTGTTGTAACTGTTGATTAGCTTGGGGTCGTAAACAAAGTCATAAACTTGTCGCCAGGTAAAATTTTCTTATTTTTTTAACTTTACCAATTAAAATGAAGATCGATATTGTCAAAAATGAAAATTTTACATAGGAAAATGTTGGCACCAGAAATATCGCCAGCAGCTGTATTTTGTCGCCAGATGAAATAAAAATCGCAAATTGCGA
>JAASAO010003960.1:0-12651 GCA_017311375.1 Mytilus coruscus
GTGTGTTACTGCTGAGAAATGGGAAATTGATAATTGGGATGTTGAAATTATCCCGTTTGTCAGAGATTATAGTGTGAAGTCGTCCATCTGTGTCAATTTTAAGAAAAAGATCCAGATATGAAGCAGTCCTTCCTGTATCAGTAGTATCCTTAATTTCAAGTTCACTGGGATATACGAGGTGCAAGTACTGACTGAAATATGGATTATTCAGTGATAGGATATCATCAATACACCTGAAAGTAAAATTAAAGAATTTTGCAAGGTGCTTTTTCTTTTGTCTTTTGGAAGGTTCTGAATGAATTCTGCTTCATACGAGTACAAAACAGGTCGGCCAGAAGGCGTGCACAATTAGCACCCATTGGAATACCGACTGTCTGTTGAAATATCAATCCTCCAAACTCAACAAATATATTGTCGATTAAAAAGTCCAGCATTTCTATAATATCATCTTCACTGTATTTTCTGATTGAATCAGTGTGGTTCTTCACAAAATAAGAATTATTATAACCCAAAACAAGAAATTTATATCTACGATTCCCATTTTTATAGAAAAAGCTCTGTTTAATGAGATGCTGAAGTCGATCTTTCAATTGAGCATGGGGAAAAGCAGTGTAAAGCGTAGAAAAATCAAAGGTCTTAATGTTGCTGCAAAATTGCAGAGATTGTGATCTAAGATTTAGCAGTAGATCTTTAGAATTTTTGAGAATCCACATCTGATTGACACCACTGGTTGAATATATCTCATCACATTTTGAAGGCCATCTTTACAGAAGAAAGCGCTTCGGACGCATGAAATTATTAAACGTGTTGTTTTCAATTTCTTACAGTAGAAAGAATAGTAGTCAACACTTTAAACAGATGTTTAGTCGAACATTTGATGATCCAGCTATGTATCGTTCTTTATACGGAGTTTTGTGAAGTTTTGGTATCCAGTATAATGACGGTGGATTTTCTTCGTTTTCTTTGATGTTAAAACCAAATGAAAGAAGGACAGATTTGTGTTTTGGTAAAATTTCATCCTTTGTAAATGATGTTAAAGAATATGTGGGATTACCAGTTGTGCTGTTTATTCTATGCTCTTTTGTGAGACATTGCAAATAATGGTTTTTACATACGAAGACAATATTATTGGAGGCTTTATCTGCTGGAACAACGAGATAATTTTCATGCAAAGAGGATAAAGCATCCACAACCTCCGGTTCTTGAATGGGTTAGAAACCCTTGTGCTCATAGTACATCGTAGTTTCTGAATGCACTTCTGAATGCATGATCGAATAGCTTTGATCCATTCAGACAAAGTGTCTAATTCTGGTTCGTCCGGTTCGCGCTTTACCCATTTTTAGGATAGTCCTCAACTGCATCCAACAATAACCTGAAGTTCTTTTTCCAGTTGATGGGCTGGGGAATTCTTTATGTTGGTCCCTTGGCTAACAACTCCCTCAATTGTTCTTTGGTAACGATGCCAAGGTCGCCAATAACAGCATGACCAGCTGAACTATAATTGTATTTTGACGATTCACAAGGGCAATCCGGAGGTTTGGATTTCATATTTTGAGGTTAAAGGCCTCTAAAACCCTCTTATGGTTGAAAATCCTGGATGCAATAGACTTGGTGTAAGTATATGAAATTACAGGTGTAGCTTTATTTTGAAGTAATCAGGTTTAGTTTTTGTACAGATTTCTTGTGGAAAATATTGCTAATATTGATAGCATCTAAACCTTTATTGGCGAATTCTACTTTTAAAAAATATGTTTTCCTCATTTTAGAAGTAGTTGTTACAGGTTTGAAAAGTCTATGGTTAGCAATGTTCATGATTATTGCACCTAATCTATACAAAACAGACTTAGAATCAATAACGGAAGTATTTTGAGCCTCTTAAAATAGTAAATAAAGTTTTAGATAATGTAAAATTTAGTTCTGATATGGTGAATGCCTAAAGGTTTTTGAACAGGCGATAACAGACTACCAATTGTCACGGTGTGAAAAGCAGGTGGTGTATAATTTCTGTGATCATGACTCATATTTCGTGGAGCAGAAGTGTTAAATAATTGTAATTTATTGACAGTACAACACCTGGGATACATTACTATTATTTAATCTGTTCAAAAGTGACGCTCATCGTTTTGTTTGAAAAATATCTTTTTAATTTGCACTTTTTTATTTTTGTTTTTAAATTAATTCATTTATTCAAATACGTGTGCTTAGTGACACAATAAACCTTATTGTTCATATATTTTATGACTTATCAATGGTGCTGATAATATTCTGTCCCGTGGTACTTGAGTGAGGGAAAGTTATTTGCCTATGCACTTGTATATAACATACATTTTAGACATAACACTGTAAACACGTTGTGGTTTGTGTGTGCTCATAAGTATTGTATTACTACTACTTTGAATACAGTTGTTTAGAAAAGGTTCATACCCTCTACATGTACAAAGTAATGTGGAGATAATTATAGGATGTGCCTGCTTCTCAATCCTTTTCTTATACTAACGAATAAAAGATGACTGAAATCAAGTACTTTGATCTCTAATGGATAGTTGTGTTATTTCTTATCAAACATCTCATTTTTGTCTATAACATATATTTTACAGTCAGCTTTACTTATTGGATGAACGATGCGATGTGTTTGTGTTGCAACTCACAAAAGAAATCCTTTCAGAGTTTTAAGTCTTTTATGCATGGTTTACCCGCTCACTCCATTTGTGTTCATATGATTGCATCAGATTGTGTTGTTTTTGTTTATGTTGATTTTTTACTAGTATTAATAGTTGATAAACGGGATTTGAACATCGATAAATATAGCTGCTTTAAATTAAGTTCTAGGTAGTCTGAAGCTATCTACAACAACAGTTGTCACGTTTTAGTAGTTTCAGCAAGCAAGTGAAGAGTTAGAGGACCTTAAATTGCATTAAATTGATTTTGGTTGGGTTTCCTTTTCCTTAATGTAAAAAGCAGAAAGTAACTTAACGAAGTTAGCCCAATACCACAATAATTAAAGTACAAAAATGAAGTGCATTTCCTTATAGCACTACTTGCAAATACGTTTACAGCTTAAGTTTACTACTTTTGGCATACATCTATCAACAGAACAGAATATAAGCTCTACTTCTATGACTTAGACAAATTGAAAACAACACGTCATAAATTTCATGCGTCTTTAGTGCAGTTTGAAATCATCCGGCGTCCTGAATTTGGTCTTTTTCAACCGAACTAAGGAGGAAAAAGCAAAAGCAGATGACACTTTATTAGGTTTGTGTTTCCCTAGCGGCTTTTATCTTACTTTGGACAATACTTATAATTGAAAATTGTAACAATTTAACCGTATAACTTTACATAGCAGTCAAATATAGGACTATGACAGCAGTTTTGAAGAAAATTTATAAATCCTTCTCCCCAAAAAATGCACACTTATAGCAAACAATATGATGTGTCAAACAGTATATACGATTTAAGCTAGAGTATAATTTATTGTAATAAATACTAATAAAAACAATCATGAATCAATTTACTTTGAGTTTTTTTTCTGAGTGACACTGGATCCACCACACATGTCAGATTAAAGTCGCTTACGATCAATTCACTCGTCCAGAATTTGGTCTTTCTTAACCAATCTAAATCATTAGATGATCTTTAAATTCGTTATCCAATTATTTGACAGGGTGATTTTATCTGCGTACGTTATATTCCATGCATAAAGAAATAGTATGGTACATGTTCTAAAACATAGGACAAAATACACTGTCCATACTCAAGAATATACATATATTTTACAGAACGAAAATCAAAGGGTAATATTTGTGATCTGAAGCCAGTACGATTAACTTATTTTGCCACAAAAATAAAGTTTTCTTTTGGTCTTTTACGTACCAAAGTTCAATATAAAACATCAGTTTCATTGAATAAAAAAGGAACCGTTGATCCTATATATTGCCAGTATATAAAAGGGGTGAAACTAAAGTGCCAATTTAAATTAACTGACAAGTGATTTATTTCTTATTATGGAAATAGTGTATTTGTCTATGTTGTACACTTTTTTAATCTTAATAATATTTTGAAAGTACAAAGTTATCTAGGCTGTTTTAAATCAGCAAACGCAAGATTTCATTTATCTCTACATTCTCATGTATATAATTTGAAATAAGGTTTGTATTCTGTAATGATATTACACACAACAATGTATTTCTCACGACTGCGTAAGCAAGTTGAAACACCAATATATCGTTATAAATAAATCCGGCAATGAGATTATAACGGACATTTTTTACAAGAAGACCGATACTCACCAATATCTGAACTTTCACTCCTGTCATCCATCACATACAAAACTAAACATAACGATTGTATGGCAAGAAGAGTATGTGCGATTGTTACTAATGAAATACTTCAGAAACAAAGACTACAAGAACTAAAACGCTTTCTGACACAACATATCTACCCATTAAGGAAACGGCATCCTTAAAGCTAGACAACTTACAGTAAATGAATTCAGAACGCCAAAGAAATACTGGATAATACAGAACTAATACCGTTTATATGTATTCATAACCCGAAAATGCCAAACTTATTCAACGTCACAAAATCAAACCTCCAACTTCTTCACCAAAGTGACAGGATGAGAGAAATGAAAACAAAAATAAATAAAACTTCATTTATAGCCGTCGACAGCTAGAGAATCTGAAAAGACACTTGAGAAGATCGTTGTTCGGTTTTCAAGTATATAACTGTAAAGATTGTTTTAGTTGCATCAGAATAGATTGATGATTAATGTTACAAAATCATCATAAATATACTCTTTCCGAAATATTTATAGATACTTAAATTTATTGTTTTCTCTTTTAATATTGGTGCTGGTTTATATATATATATATATAGATATATTGGATGTTTAGAGTCACTTTAAATTCCAAGTACTTTACTTAAGCATGACGTTTTGCATATAAAACTATATTGATTGGGGCTCTGTATGGAGCAAGAACATACTTTTTCTGAAGAAAGGATAACTCTTAAATAACCACGAGCTTCTTTAAAGGATTATAATCCTGTGTGTTCATGGTAGAGCGTAGTTTTATTAAAATGCGCTTCGGATTCATGATTGAAAAGCTTTGCACGTGTTTTGCGCCAATCATAACCTTTGGTCAAATATTATTTAAACTATTAGATTTGTGTTAGAAAAAGAGCCCACATATACAGTGTTCCAGCTAGGATTTCAAAAGGGCAGGAGCCAGTCATGAAAAGGGCACTTTGGCGCGCTGATTGATAATTCAAAAAGGGCATGTCAAACATTGTCTTTTATTATTTGAACAGTTACATACATTGCATCTTTATACATAAATTTGTTACACTATGACTATCTACCAAGATAAGACTGAATTTTTCTATCCTTCATGCTAAAAAACTTCTTCACTACATTATCTGACAGATGTTCAAAACATTGTTTGTTGCAGTTAAGTTTAACATGAAGGATGAAATTCAATGTTTCCTGCTTTAGACGGTTTCTATGTTCACATTTAACCATTTTCACTTGAGAGAACACCCTTTCCACTTCTGCTGTGCTCAGTGGTAGGACAGCAGCAGTGCTCATCAAGTGAATGATATTAGGAAATAATGCTGATAGCCCTAACTTTTCACTCAATAAAAACTTGAGACAGGCCATAATGCTTCTTTCATTACATCCCTTGTCCCTAATTATATCAATAAAAGATGACCATTCATTTAATAATATGTCATTGTCAATCTGAAAATGAGTAGCAAGGTCATCTATTTCTGTGATGACATAAGTGCCAGGTACTTCTGCCAAAAGTGATGTATCTAATACAGCTAAGTTATCCATAGCATCTGTGTCAGCAAACCTACAAAGAAATGTACATTGATATTATTTAGAAACATTTAGTGTACATTGTACATGTTGAATTTATCATCATAATTTAACTATTGTACAGATTTGGAAAATAACTTGCTAACATATGATAGCATCTATATACCTTGTTTGGCAATGTTGTCTATATTCTGTCAAGATATGTTGTTCCTCATTTTCAGATGTGTCACAGGTTGTGAAAGTCTATGTTATGTCAACTTTCATGATTATTGCACCTAAAGTCTATACAAAACAGACTTGATCAATGGATCCGATCAGTATTTTGGACCTCTAAAGATAGTAAATAAGTTTAGTAATGAATGGAAATTAGTCTATATGGTGAATGCCTAAAGGTTTTGAACAGGCGATAACAGACTATCAATTGTAAAAATATGAAATAGTGGTGTATCATATTCTGTGAACAAATGACTCATATTTCGTCGATGCACAGTGTAAATAATTGCTAATTTATTGACTACAACACCTGTACATCTACTACGCTGATTTAATCTGTTCAAAAGTGACAGCTCATCGTTGTTTGAACAATATCTTTATTTGCACTTTAATTTTGTTTAACATTAAGTTACATTGATTCAAATAGTGGTAGTGACAATAAATTGAGGTTCATATATTTTATGCAGCCCATTATCAACTGGATGCCACTAATATTAGCTGTCCCAGATCTGAGTGAGAAATTAATTTGCCTATGCACTGTATAACAGATTTTAGAAATAACACTGTTCTAAACAAGCTGTGAGTTTTTGATCAAAGATTATTTACTACTTTGAATACAGTTGTTTAGAAAATGTTTCATACCTACATAAATTTAATCGTGGAGATAGTTATAGTGTGCCTGCTTCTCAATTAACCTATTTTTATACTAACGAATAAAGATGACTGAAATATATGTGATCACAATGGATAGTTTGTTATATATCTAATCAAACATCTCATTTTTGTCTATAACATATATTTGACAGTCAACTTATATTGGATCTGAACGATGCGATGTGACTGTGACTGCAACTCATCAATGAAATCTTTGGCCTTTTCAGTCTTTCATGACATGGGTACTCCGAGTGCCATTCTGTGTTCACATGATTGCATCAGATTGTGTTGTTTTTTTATGTGTTTTTACTAGTATATTTATAAGATTTGAACATCGATAAATATAGCTGTTAAATTAAGAGGTAGTCGTCAAGGCTCTCAACAACAGTTGTCACTGATTTAGTAGTTATCAGCAAGCAATGAAGAGTTAGAGACCTATTGCATCTAAATTGCATTTGATTGAGCTATTAATGTTAAACTGGAGTTAACTTACTTGAAGTTTGCCCATATACCATTTTATTCCCAGATACAAAACTGAAGTGCATTTCCATCAGACTACTTCAAAATACAGCTGTACTATTTTGGCATACATAGCAAGTCAGAACAGAAACTAGCTCTACCTGTCTATGACTTAGACAGTAATTTTGAAAACAACACGTCCATAAATTTATCAATGCGGTCACTAATAAGGCAGTTTGAATGTTACATCCGGCGTCCTGAATCTATGGTACTCTTACAACCGAACTGCAAGGTGTTTATGAGATATAATGTCCATTAGCTTCATCGACACTTTATTAGGTTTGAGTAGTAGTGGCTTTTATCTTACTTTGACAATACTATAATTGAAAATTGTAACAATTTAACCGTATAATTTTACATAACAGTCAACTTGGATTCACTGCAGTAGTTTAGCAAGAGTTCTATAACCTATATCCCAAAATGCACACTTATAGCAAACAATTATGATGTGCTAATCAGTATAGATTTAAGCTAGAGTATAATATTATTCTAACCAAATACTATATTTAAATCAACAAGGCATTGAATCATGATAATTACTTTGAGTAATAGATTGTGTTCTGAGTGACACTGGATCCGCACATGTCAGATTAAAGTCGCTTACGATCAATTCTCGTCCTGAATTTGGTCATTTTAACCAATCTAAATCATTAGATGATCTTTAAATTCGTTATCCACTTTTTAACAGTGTGATTTTATCTGCGATTCTATTGTCATGCATACTGACATATATAGTTCTAACATAGGCAATACACTGTCCATACTCAATATATATATTTTGGAACGAAAATTCAAAGGTCATTATTTGTGACCTGAAAGTACGATTAACTTCATTGCTCCACAAATAGTTTACTTGTGTTTACGTACCAAAGTTCAATATAAAACATCAGTTTCATTGATCAATATACTGTAGCCTTGATCGTATCATATCTGCCAGTATATAAGGGATCAAACAAAGTGCCCAATGTACCTGACTATGTGACTTATGTCTTCTTACTTACGGAAATCCAGATGTAGGTGGTGGGACTGTTGGGTATGTTTAATCTTAAGTATTTTGAAAGTACAAGTTATCTGGACTTTTTAATCAGCAAACGCAGATTTCATTTATCTTTGATCACTTCAGGATGATATTCTGAAATAAGTTTATGTAATCATATTACACTCAACAATATATTTTCACGCTGTAAGTAGTTGAAACCAATATATCGTCATTAGAAACCGGAATGAGATATAAGACATATTTCAAGAAACCACCAATATCTGAAATTTCATCCTTTCCATCATTCAAAACGAAACATAAGTATTTATGCAAAGTATCGATTGTTACTAATAAATACTGAAACAAAGACTACAAGAACTTAAACGCTTCTGACACATTGAATAGGATCGTTAATTAAACGCATTTCAAAGCTAGACAACTCAGTAATGAATTAAAGCAAAAATACTGGATAATCAGAACTAATACCGTGTTATGTATTCATCTATGCAAACTTATTCAATTCGTTCACAAAATCAAACCTCAACTTTCCCAGTGCAGTGAGAGCAATGAACAATAATAAAACTTCATTTATAGCCGTCGACAGAGAATCTGAAAGACACTTGAGAAGATCGTTGTTCGGTTTTCATATTAACTGTAAAGATTTTTAGTTATCAGAATAGATTGATGATTCATGTTTAAAATCACCTTCAGATTTTGTCGAACTTGATTTATAGATCACCTAAAGTAGTAGCTCTGTCTAATCATTGACCGTTTCATATATAGTATGGTCATATCAGCTTATATATATATATCGTCATATATATATATTGATTACAATGTGGCATGTTTAAGTCACATCAAGATTTACAAAGCATGCGTTGCATATACATCAACTATATTGATCTGTATGAGCAAGGCACTTTTCGAAAAAGGATAAGTAACCACGAGGCTCTTGAATAATCCTGTGTGTTCATGGTAGACGTCAGTTATTAAAAGTGCGCAGGGTTCGGATCATGATTGAAAAGCTGCGTGTTTGCGACCAATCATAACCTTTGGTCAATATTATTTAAACTTTAGATCTGGAAGAGCCCTAATATATAACTAATCAATGTTTAGCTCTTAAATTCATGCTTGTTTAGTAATTCCTTACGAAGAAATATTTGTTTCACGAACGGATGGACGGACTAGGTAACTGCAGTGTAGCTCCACCTCATAGATTGAGAGTTTGATATGTGGCAGTACACTTCAAACGTTGTAAAGACGTCATAAGCAGTCTAGGAAAATCTTCATGTTGAATGCATGAATTGATTACAGTTCATATATAGTAGTTATACAACAACAGTAATAATGCCAAATAAACCAGTCGGAAAATTTGGAGAAAAATAAAACAAGTAACGATCAAAATTTTCCTGGTAGCGATATACAACATTTTGAAGTGATACTGTTAGTGTTTCTTCTCATACCTAAAATGACTTACATAGAGAAACTTTTGGTAATCAGAGGTTTGAACTTTACAATTTAAATAATATAAACACAAAACCCTCTTGTGGACTCAAGAATGAATAATTGGTCATTGTATCAAACACTCGACACACTCGTGCTATATCTTATCGCCAGTTCATCAGGTTGAAATTTTCGAAGTCACAATGTAATAGTTTTAATCTGCTAGCTTGTTTTAATCTCATAAAACAAACACTTCAATCGATACGAGTCAAGTTAGTGTAATAAGTCATACAAATTTTGAAAATATTGAATTAAAAAGCACGGCGGTTATTTTCGCTCATTCCTTAATTATCATAAATAGCAGTTCATGTTTCTTTTACATAATGACAAAAACAAAATTGAACCTGAAAATATTACCAAGAAAACATGCAAATAAAATGAATTGTCCTTGAATTGGTATCTATTTGTTAGGTATACATATTGGTAGTATCAATACTATTGATGTTTAGGATTTATTAAGATAGAAATGATAAAAAAGTTATGTATTGCTGTACATGTGGTATAGAACCTATATAAGAAATTGATTGAAAACAACACATTTCGAATTATTGTGCTTTGCCAAAATACAGCTTAGACTACATATCTTCTCAACACCTCTATTTATGTAAGCTTTATAACTGTGTTTGTTATATAGATGTATAAAGCGTCATACAATACTGCTTCAGCTTTGTGTACAAATTGAGAAATCTTACAAGGCCTGAAACATACATTTTGTCAAAAGATGCTGAAAGGTCCAAACCCTTACGAAGTTCAGTTGATAAATATTACATATAACCTACGGTCTTCTCAAAAATTATTTCAAGCTTTTCAAAAGTGATAGTAGGATGTTATAATAAATTTATCTTGAAAGCTACGATGTCATTGCCATATTTATGCTTCTTGCGGATTGGTGAAATAGCTGTTAATAGTGATAAGGAATTGTTTGAAGTCATTCAGAAATAAGATGTGAGTTTTGAACAAATGGACAATAATACAAGTCATTGACAGTTATTTTGAAACATTGCAAACACAGTTATATGCAACAAAAGACTTTATCAATTCCTATATATATGGTTAAAGGAAATATACTTTAGTACTGCTCTGTTTAAGGTTGTCAAATCATTAAGTAGGTCCTCTATTTAGATTTAAGTGTGGGAAGCCTGGTTCATCATTTGACTTTAATTCCTCTCTGAAAAATTTATTATTGTTTGTTGGTTTGGATCCAAATCTTTACAAACCATATAAGGGTCATAGTTTTAGAATTAGGTTGCAACTTTGGCAGTTGCACGAGGAGTGTCTTTAGCTATGATTCAAAACATTGGCACATCGAAGTCTAAAGCTTTTCAGCTTTATATAAGACTTGATATTTTTTTGTTTCGCCCTGACGGAGACAAAAAACGAGACTTAGGTATTCTGTTTCCGACGGCGGCGGCGTCAACATGTATTAGTTTGTGATTAGGTCAGTTCATGGAGAACCACAAGGTGTAGGTCAAAATATTATTTAGCATGCAGTTGTATTAGCCTTGGTCAATCTCATTTCCATTTGACATTCTATTTGGTTCCGTCTCTTCAGTCATGGTCTATTGACTTGGAAACTTTTGCTTACTTAACATGTATAAATTTCTGATAAGGTCAGTTTATAGGAACCACTTGTGGTAGGTCAATGACATTTGGTTTGCAATTGTACAAGGGTTGGCACTTCTCATTTCCATGGAGATTATTTGGCCCCATCTCCTTAGTCATGGTCTGTTGACTTTGAAACTTTTGCATACTTAGCAGGTATTTGTTAATGATTAGGTCAGTTTAAAGGAACCACTCGTGGAAGGTCAATGATATTTGGTATGCAGATGTATAAGCATTGATACATCTCATTTCCATGGCAATGATTTGACTCCACCCCACAGTCATGGTCTATTGACTTTATAAAAGAAAATGTGGTATGATTACCAATGAGACAACTCTCCACAATAGACCAAATGACACATATATTAACAACTATAGGTCACCTTACGGCCTTCAACAATAAGCAAAGTCTATACCGCATAGTCAGCTATAAAAGGTTCCGAAATGACAAATGTAAAACAATTCAAACGAGAAAATAAACGGCTAATTTATGAACAAAATAATGAACAAAAAACAAATATGTAATCCATAACAAACGACAGCCCCTGAATTGCAGGTTCCTGACTTGGGACAGGCACGTACATAATGTAGCGGGTTAAACTCGTTTGAAGGCTCCAACCTCCCCTTACCTGGGACAGTGGTGTAACAGTACAACATAATCACTAACTATAAAAATCAGTTGAAAAAGGCTTAACTCATCAGATGGATACAAATAGAAATACATCTAACAAAACACAAAATGGACGTGGACAGGTACTTGTACATCCCAACAACAAAAGACACTTAAGTACAGATCTGAGAGTACTCGCAGTTAGTTCATAGCCAAAAACATCTAATAATAACATCATGCATCTAAGACTAAGTTATCAATCAGTACACATTCAACATCCAATGGATTTAGTGTAAAGACGTCATAAACAGTCAAAGGAAAACATGACCATGTGCAATGTTAAGATACAGGTATCGACAGATTGTAGAGCCATAAATGTGCATATGTATATAACAATAATATTTAGTTTGATTTTAATTTACTGATAACAAAATCAATATTAATACCAATAAAACAATATTCAAAGATCTAAGTACAGTGTTAAATTGGTAACTTGTTCAAATAAGTTTATTTAAAGGACTGAGATTACCCGGGTCGTTTCTAAATTTGAGGGCTCGAAACAACATCTCCGTAAAAATAATGATGTGCTATCCGGTTTGAAAAAGTTTTCTATAGGTACAACCAAACTTCAAAACCCAATCTTTATATCTTTGGAAGAATTTAGTAATGGTTTTAAGTAATTTGTGGTAACGAAATCCCTGACGTAATAATTTACCAGTAATACATAGATTACGTTCATTAAAATCCAAA
>JAASAO010004295.1:0-34017 GCA_017311375.1 Mytilus coruscus
AAAAAGGAAAAAAAGGAAAAAAATCCCCCAATTTTTGAACCCCCTTATGATTCATCACCCCCAAACTCAATCCCAGCCTTCCCTTTGCGGTATGGTACCTTGCAGTACAATTTCAGAGAGATCCATACACTTGAACACAAATTATTGTCTGGGAACTGTAAAAATGCTTGTTTTTTGGCCCCAAATTCCTACACATTTAGGGCAATTACCCCCAAACTCAAACCCAGCTTTCACTTTGTGATATGGAACCTTGTAGTACAATTTCATAAAGATCCATACACTTACACACAAGTTATTGTCCTGAAACTAGAAAAATGCTTGTTTTTTGCCCCTTTTTGGTCCCTTATTCTTACAATTTTGAGGCAATTACCCCCAAAATCAATCCCAGCCTTCCCTTTGTGGAATGGTACCTTGCAGTTCAATTTTTATTAGAATCAAAATAAGTTCAATTTTGGACCCTATTAAAATAGAAAATGACATAATAATCATGGCTAAAAATAAACAACTAGAGGCTCTCAAGAGCCTGTGTCGCTCACCTGACTCTACTTTGGTTTTAGAAATCATGTAAAGATAGATAAAAATCATAACAGATACCCAAATAATGATTGAGGCCAAATTTGGTTTAATATTGGTCCTGTTATTTAATAAAATATCCTGGTGGCCATCTTGAACAGTAAATTGGCAACAAAGTAGCAACACTTGGTCAGCACCTCATAAGGAACATTCATGCCATGTTTGGTTTCATTCCATTCAGTCGTTTTCTAAAAGAAGACATTTGTATGTATTTCCCATAAGGTCCTATGTTAAACTAAGTCCCCTGCTGTCGGCCATCTTGGATGATGGACCAACTGCAAAGTAACAACACTTGGTCAGCACCTCATAAGGAACATTCATGCCATGTTTGGTTTCATTCCATTCAGAGGTTCTCTAAAAGAAGACATTTGTATGTATTTCCCATAAGGTCCTATGTTAAACTAAGTCCCCCGCTGGCGGCCATCTTGGATGATGGATCAGCTGCAAAGAAACAACACTTGGTCAACACCTCATAAGGAACATTCATGAAATGTTTGGTTCCATTCCATTCAGTGGTTTTCTAAAAGAAGACATTAGTATGTATTTCCCATAGGGTCCTCTGTTAAACTAAGTCCCCTGCTGGCGGCCATCTTGGATGATGGACCAACTGCAAAGTAACAACACTTGGTCAGCACCCCATAAGGAATATTCATGCCATGTTTGGTTTCATTCCATTCAGTGGTTCTCTAAAAGAAGACATTTGTATATATTTCCCATAGGGTCCTGTGTTAAACTAAGTCACCCACTGGCGCCCATCTTGGATGATGGATCAGCTGCAAAGTAACAACACTTTGTCAGCACCTCATAAGCAACATTCATGCCATGTTTGGTTTCATTCCATTCAATGGTTCTCTAAAAGAAGACATTTGTATGTATGTCCCATAGGGTCCTATGTTAAACTAATTCCCCGCTGGCAGCCATCTTGGATGATGGACCGACTGCAAAGTCACAACACTTGGTCAGCACCTCATAAGGAACATTCATGCCATGTTTGGTTTCATTCCATTCACTGGTTCTCTAAAAGAAGACATTTGTATGTATTTCCCATAGGGTCCTTTGTTAAACTAAGTCCCCCGCTGGCGGCCATCTTGGATGATGGATCGGCTACAAAGTAACAACACTTGGTCAGCTCCTCATAAGGAACATTCATGCCATGTTTTGTTTCATTCCATTCAATGGTTCTCTAAAAGAAGACATTTGTATGTTTGTCCCATAGGGTCCTATGTTAAACTAATTCCCCGCTGGCGGCCATCTTGGATGATGGACCAACTGCAAAGTAATAACACTTGGTCAGCACCTCATAAGGAACATTCATGCCATGTTTTGTTTCATTCCATTCAGTGGTTCTCTAAAAGAAGACATTTGTATGTATGTCCTATAGGGTCCTATGTTAAACTAATTCCCCGCTGGCGGCCATCTTGGATGATAGACCGACTGCAAAGTAACAACACTTGGTCAGCACCTCATAAGGAACAATCATGCCATGTTTGGTTTCATTCCATTCACTGGTTCTCTAAAAGAAGACATTTGTATGTATTTCCCATAGGGTCCTATGTTAAACTAAGTCCCCCGCTGGCGGCCATCTTGGATGATGGATCGGCTACAAAGTAACAACACTTGGTCAGCACCTCATAAGGAACATTCATGCCATGTTTGGTTTCATTCCATTCAGTGGTTCTCTAGAAGAAGTTCAAAATGTAAAAAGTTAATGACGACGACGGACGACGGAAGACAGACGCCAAGTGATGAGAAAAGCTCACTTGGCCCTTTGGGCCAGGTGAGCTAAAAAAGCTTCATCAGCAACATTTTATATTGGCAAATTTCCAATGAAGTTTATTAAACTAAAGTTATTGGCAAATTTCCAATGGAATTTATTAATAATAAAGTTTTGGCAAATTTCAATATACATAATTTAAAAGCAGTTTAGGTGAGATAAACAAAAAGCTTCATCAGCAACATTTTATATTGGCAAATTTGAAGTTCATTAAACTAAAGTTATTGGCAAATTTCCAATGGAATTTATTAATAATAAAGTTTTTGGCAAATTTCCAATATACATAATTTAAAAGCAGTTTAGGTGAGATAAACAAAAAAGCTTCATCAGCAACATTTTATATTGGCAAATTTCCAATGAAGTTCATTAAACTAAAGTCATTGGCAAGTTTCCAATGGAATTTATTAATAATAAAGTTTTTGGCAAATTTCCAATATACATAATTTAAAAGCAGTTTAGGTGAGATATTCAAATGAGTTTCAATTACCAACCTTACACTGCCTTTTAAATTATGTTTTGTACTTAAGTAATTGTCCATTAACCTGGAAACCCTTTTCCCCACTTTTTTGCACCTTATTCCTTAACGGTTTGAGCCATAACTCCCAAAGACAATTCTAACCATCCCTTTGTGGTATTCCAATATCCAAAATCTAAATACATGGTTAGATTCAGCATATCAAAGAACCCCAAGAATTCAATTTTTGATGAAATCAAATAAAGTTCAATTTTGGACCCTTTAAACCTCAATGTGGACCAATTTGATTACCGGGCCCAAATATCAAAAATCTAAATACATGGTAAGATTCAGCATATCGAGGAACCCCATACATTCAATTTTTGTTGAAATCAAACAAAGTTTAATTTTGGACCCCGATTTGGACCAACTTGAAAACTGGACACATAATCAAAAACTAAGTACATGTTTAGATTCAGCATATCAAAGAACCCCAAGAATTCAATTTTTGTTAAAATCAAACTAAGTTTAATTTTGGACCCTTTGGACCTTAATGTAGACCAATTTGAAAACGGGACCAAAAATTAAGAATCTAAATACACAGTTAGATTCGGCATATCAAAGAACCCCAATAGTTCAATTTTTGATGAAATCAAACAAAGTTTAATTTTGGACCCTTTTGGCCCCTAATTCCTAATCTGTTGGGACCAAAACTCCCAAAATCAATCCCAACCTTCCTTTTGTGGTCATAAACCTTGTGTTTAAATTTCATAGATTTCTATTTACTTATACTAAAGTTAGTGTGCAAAAACCAAGAAAAATGCTTATTTGGGCCCTTTTTTAGCCCCTAATTCCTAAACTGTTGGGACCAAAACTCCCAAAATCAATCCCAACCTTCCTTTTGTGGTCATAAACCTTGTGTTAAAATTTCATAGATTTCTATTTACTTATACTAGAGTTATTGTGCGAAAACCAAGAAAAATGCTTATTGGGCCCTTTTTTGGTCCCTAATTGTTAAACTGTTGGGACCAAAACTCCCAAAATCAATCCCAACCTTCCTTTTGTGGTCTTAAACCTTGTGTTTAAATTTCATAGATTTCTATAAACTTATACTTATAAAGTTATAGTGCGAAAACCAAATGTCTTCGGACGACGACAACGCCAACGTCATACCAATATACAACCGCAAAATTTTGCGGTCGTATAAAAACTGCATTTTTCCCCTATGTTCTATTTTTAGATAGTCGGCCATGTTGGTTGGCAGGTGGGGTCATCGGACACATTTTTTAAACTAGATCCCCTAATGATGATTGTGGCCAAGTTTGGTTAAATTTGTCTAAGCAGTTTCAGAGAAGATTTTTGTAAAAGATTACAAAAATTTACGAAAAATTGTTAAAAATTGACTAGAAAGGGCAATAACTCCTTAAGGGGTCGATTGACAATTTTGGTCATGTTGACTTATTTGTAGATCTTACTTTGCTGAACATTATTGCTGTTTACAGTTTATCTCTATCTATAATAATATTCAAGATAATAACCAAAAACTGCAAAATTTCCTTAAAATTACTAATTCAGGGGCAGCAACCCAACAACGGGTTGTCTGATTCATCTGAAAATTTCAGGGCAGATAGATCTCAACCTGATGAACATTTTTACCCCAGTCAGATTTGCTCTAAATGCTTTAGTTTTTGAGATATAAGCCAAAAACTGCATTTTACCCCTATGTTCTATTTTTAGCCATGGCTGCCATGTTGGTTGGCAGGCAGGGTCGTCGGACAAATTTTTAAAACTAGATACCCCAATAATGATTGTGGCCAAGTTTGGTTAAATTTGGCCAAGTAGTTTCAGAGGAGAAGATTTTTGGAAAAGTTAACGACGACGGACGACGACGACAGACAACGGACGACACGGACGCCGGACGCCAAGTGATGAGAAAAGCTCACTTGGCCTTTTAGGCCAGGTGAGCTAAAAATGCTTGCTTTTTGGCCCTTTTTTGGACCCTAATTCCTGAACGTTAAGGGCAATTACCCCCAAACTCAATCCCAGCCTTCCCTTTGTAATATGGAACCTTGTGGTACAATTTCAGAGAGATCTATACACTTAAACACAAGTTATTGTATGGAAACTAGAAAAATGCTTGTTTTTGGCCCCTTTTTGGCCCTTAATTCCTAAACTGTTGGCCCCATAAAACCTACAATGAATCCCAACCTTCTACTTGTGGTATTAAACATTGTGGTACAATTTCAGAGCAATCAAAATACTGATACACAAGTTATTATCCTGAAACTAGAAAAATGCTTGTTTTGGGCCCCTTTTGGGCCCCTAAATTCTTAACGGTTGGGACCATCATCCCCAAAATCAATCCCAACCTTCCTTTTGTGGTATTGAACCTTCTTAAAAAATTTCATAGAGATCCATTCACTTAAACTAACGTTATTGTCCGGAAACAAATGTGTCTTCGGACGACGACAAAGCAGACGACAACATCATACCATTATACGATCCCAAAAATTTTTTTGCGGACGTATAAAAACTAAATTTGTATGTTATACCTTAAAATCATAACTACAAGCCCCCAGGACCTATTCAGTGGGTACTTAAGGAGAGTAATGCATTGCTTTTCTAATACAGTGTAATCTGTCTAATCCGACACCTGAGTATTCTAACATCCTGCTTTAACCAACACATTTTACTGGTCCCAAAATATGCCTATCCTTGCAGAAAAAACCTGAGTATTCCAACACTCTGCATAATCTAATATTTTTTTCTGGTCACCCTGTGTGTCGGATAACACAGGTTACAATGTAAATTCTCTGGGTTAAAAAAATATTAATATTTTTAACAATTGCAAAAACTTAAATTATATCTGAATATTGGAATTATATAAGATGAAGAAAATGTCAATGAATGGTTTAGTATAAGTTTCCGATGTATGGCGACAAAGATAACAATTAAGTGCCACAGATTTAAGCTAGTTTCTAAAAGCAATGACATATTTTAACCCTGCTTTCCAAATTTGCATGTTGTGCACCTGAGATCATCCCAGTATTTGGTGGGGTTGGTGTTGCTCAATCTTTAGTTTTCTATATTGTATTTTGTGCACTGCTCTTTATTTCTTGGTCTTAAGTTTTAGCTATGGTGTTGTCCCATTTTTTGACCTATGAGTTAAAATTTGCTTTTTGTAACTTTTAAAAAAGTAAAATTGATGAAACAAAATACCTACTTATACTTATTTCAGTTTCAAGGTGACAATTAAATATTTCAAACATACTCTCCTGGTCTTTTAGTGCCCCTAATTGTGCCATCATCCATTTTGTCTCCACTTATTAGTTATGAACCTAGTTCCTCGTTTAATTCAGCAGCTGGTTACTGCACAGTCTCAATACTTAAAATCTCCTGATAAATATAAAATAAATCATTTTGGATAAAATATCAAATTATAGTTTGGTTACCTAATATGCATATGTCGAATTGACTTTAAATAAAGCTAATACTAACAATGAACACTGCCCTTTCCTGGATCTTGATATCTATATCTTTAACGGAAGCTTAATACCAAAATTTATGATAAAAGAGATGATTTTTCATTCCCATTGTTAATTATCCATTTTTAGATGGTGACGTTCCCTTGTCACCATCTTATGGTGTTTATATATCTCAACTTGTTCGATTTGCTCATGTTTGTAACAACGTATTTGATTTCAACGAAAGAAATCTCTGTATTACTGAAAAATTATTACACCAGGGTTTTCGATATCACAAACTAGTCAAAACATTTACTAAATTTTATCATTGGTACAAGGACATCATTCGTAAATATAAATCAACATGTAGACATCTTATACGTTCAGGTATTTCACATCCAATATTTTATGGTAATATTCTTTACAAAGCACAAAAATGTCTGCATTCACTTCAAAAGCTAACCAAACCTTTAAATAGACTTATTCGGAAAGGATATAGTTACGATACTGTTGTCAGGTCATTAAGGATTGCATATTTTGGTATTAATATTGATTCACTCATAGGGTCTTTGCATCGGAAATAAACACTATTATTCTAAAACCAGTTGTTGGCATGATACGGATTATGTTCTCATATATTTTATGATTGTATGATACTAAACCCCTAACGGGAGGGATTGTACTTGATTTTCATATGATGAAGACATAATCTTTCAATCAGTTTAATTGTGGTCTGGAGCTGGCATGTCAGTAACTGCTAGTAGTCCTTTGTTAATGTATGTATCATTGTCATTTTGCTTAGTTTATTTTGTTACCTATTCTGACATCGGACTCGGACTTCTTTTAAACTGAGTTTTACTGTGCGTATTGCTATATGTTTCTTTATTCTACATTAGCTAGAGGTATAGGGAGTGGGTTGAGATCTCACAAAACATGTTTAACCCTGCCGCATTTTTGCGCCTGTCCCAAGTCAGGAGCCTCTGGCCTTTGTTAGTCTTGTATGTTTTTTTAATTTTAGTTCATTTATATGTTTTGGAGTTTAGTGTGACGTCCATTTTCACTGAACTAGTACACAATTTTATTTAGGGGCCAGCTGAGGACCACCTCCGGGTGCGGGATTTTCTAGCTGCGTTGGAGACCCATTGGTGGCCTTCGGTTATTGTCTGCTCTTTGGTCTGGTTGTTGTCTCTTTGACATATTCCCCATTTCCATTTTCAATTTTATACATAACAATTGTCAATTGTTAAGAATCTAAAAAAAATTGCTATGTTTATTAACAAAATATAGAACTTGATTAACCAAATTGTACAATGGAGTACACAGGGATCAAATTAATAAACTTTGACATAAACTGCTATCATGGTTATACATTGTCAGTTTAAATGGAGGAAGTTTTACAAAGGCCTATACTATTCAACAATATGATTGCTTGGGAACGTCGTGTAAAATTGTGTTGTTTTGTTTAATGGTCTACAAATGCAAACGAGGTGATTTGTGTACACATAAAACTTGTTTAACCAATAATATTGTTCCACTCTACAAATAAAAAGCCTGTGTCGCTCACCTTGGTCTATGTGCATATTTAACAAAGGAAACTCTCCAATTTTGTAGACTATAATTCATGACAAAAATCTGTTTTGTTGACCTTCTTTAGTTTTTGCACAAAACAAAAAAGAGGGTAAGCATTCTGGGCGACTCCCAAGTATTACATGTCAATACATAGTCCCCTACTGGTTAAAAAGCCATTGTAATTTGGAACAAAATTCTAACTTGATCTATAACGTGTCATGGTGTAAAATATATAACAAATATCAAGTCAATATCTTCAAGCATGATGAAAAAGTGTTGAAAACTGATTATTTAGATGAATTTTCTAAGTCCAAGGACCATAACTCTGCACAAAATCATCAGACAAGAACAAAATTCGAACTTGATCTGTCACTTGTCATGATAAAACAATACACCAAATATCAAATCAATATCTTCAAGCATGAAGAAAAAGTGTGGAAAACTGATTTGCAGGACTGGCGGATGGACCGACAGACACACAGACAGACAAACAGACAGACAGGCAGACAGACAGGGCAACCCCCCCTAAAAGAGTGATAGTCTACTAACTATATAAGCAAAATTTGACTTGTTAGTAGATCTTGCCATGCTGATCATCTTTGTGATTTAAAGTGTCTATTTATGTATCATAATTTTTATCATATAAGGCAAAACATGGCCAAAATCATCATTAAAGGGCTTGACACTAGTCATTTTGGGGGCCCTTTATATAGATTGCTGTTCGGTGTTAGCCAAGGCTCTGTGTTGAAGACCGTACTTTGACCTATCATGGTTTACTTTTACAAATTGTGTCTTGGATGGAGAGTTGTCTCATTGGCACTCATACCACATCTTCTTATATCTATGGTATTCATGGTATTACCGGTACTTGCAATTTTTTTTCATACCCCTTTCCAATTTATTTCTTCATATTTTAGGCCTCAAATAGCATGAATAGCAAATAGGGGATGAAATATATTACTTATACAGTAAACCAATTTTGGTCATGAATTTTAAATTTAATTACATAATTAGTGATTTGGTTCAATAGAAAAAAGTTACAAATCAGTATGTCTGAAGCTGTCAAACAGAATTTATAACGCACAATAACATAAAATTGTCCATATTTTGGGTTAGACCTTGTAGATTTTTCTATAATCTTAATATAATGTGTTCCATAAAGTAGTACACTACACTGTGAACTCTTTTAAGATATCACAGAGGCCGTGCTGTGCACAGGGTTAGTTGACTTAGGCCGTGCTGTGCACGGAGTTAGTTGACTTAAGCCGTGCTGTGCACAGGGTTAGTTGACTTAGGCCGTGCTGTGCAGACTAAGGCCGTGCTGTGCACAGGGTTAGAAGACTAAGGCCGTGCTGTGCACAGGGTTAGTTGACTTAGGCCCTGCTATGCACAGGGTTAGTAGACTAAGGCTGTGCTGTGCACCGTTTTAGTTGACCATGTTTACAGCACAATCTTAGTGTTTTTTACCCAGTGCACCCTACAGGCTAAGATTGTGATGGGAACAGTGTTATTTGACAATGGTTGTACTATGCAAAGAGCAAGCTGACTAAGTCCCTGCTGTTAGTAGACTTATTCAGTTGACTAAGCCTGTGCGTAGCATGATTATGTTGTACTCATGACTCAAAAGTACCTTTTTGATTGCATTTATTTTCTCTCAATAGCTTTATTGAAACACTCTAAACTGTTTTTTTTTGTACAATATATATTAAGCTGGCTATTAGTATTTGATTAACAATATGATGTATTAACAATATGTTGTCCTTGCAATCTTATAGCTTACTTTGCAGTGTGAGTGAAGGCTCAGTGTTGAAGGCTGCACTGTGACCTTCAATTTCTTATATTTATTACTTCAGATCTAGGATGGGAATTGTCTTATTGGAAACCACACCACATCTAATTTTTATATACATGTATAGTTAACATAACAACATGGTGAGTGAGTGTTGTAACCAGTTATTTCATGCACTTTAAAAGGACATGGGTTTTTAAAACATCTACATCTTAATGCAGATAAGTGTTGTCTATAGCTGATATTAATCAAAGTTGGGTTTTGGCTTCTACTATTCATAAACAAAACTTCTAATTAAAATTTTCAATAAGATAGCATTTGATAATAAAATGCTTTTAACTTTATTAAAATATATTAATCTTTGTTGAGACATATACATGATACAACTCACATAATATGTTCAAAATAACTCATAACCTAACTGAAAGTAGATGATTCTCAGTTACAGATTTTCTTTCAGTGGTATGCTAAACAATATTAAAATTCTTTATAATTCATTAAAAAATTGTTTATAGCAAATAGTAAACAAGTTAAAGAAGTAACATACTATTCTTTTTTAATTACACCTTAACAACACAACATTTAATTCATAACTGAACCAGATGCTCCGCAGGCACAGCTTGATATGACCGCAGAGGTCGAACCCTGAACAGTTGGGGCAAGTATGGACACAACAGTAAAGCTTAAAACAGCTCTTAATTTGTATTGTGATTAAATAGTTGACACAGAATGAATGTGGTCTAAGAACTTGAAAAATTTAAATTGGACATTTATGGTCCAATATCCCAAATCTAAACACATGGTTAGATTCAGCATATCAAAGACCCCACATATTCAATTTTTGTTGAAATTAAACAAAGTTTAATTTTGGACCCTGATTTGGACCAACTTGAAAGATGGGCCTATAATAAAAAATCGAAGTACATGTTTAGATTCAGCATATCAAAGAACCCCAAGAGTTTAATTTTTGTTTAAATAAAACTAAGTTTAATTTTGGACCCTTTGGACCTTAATGTAGACCAATTTGAAAACGGGACCAAAAATTAAGAGTCTAAATACATGGTTAGATTCAGTATATCAAAGAACCCCAAGAATTCAATTTTTGATTAAATCAAACTAAGTTTAATTTTGGACCCTTTTGGCCCCTAATTCCTAAACTGATGGGACCAAAACTCCCAAAATCAATCCCAACCTTCCTTTTGTGGTCATAAACCTTGTGTTTAAATTTCATAGATTTCTATTTACTTATACTAAAGTTATTGTGCGAAAACCAATAAAAATGCTTATTTGTGCCCCTTTTTGCCCCTAATTCCTAAACTGTTGGGACTAAAACTCCCAAAATCAATCCCAACCTTCCTTTGGTGGTCATAGACGTTGTGTTTAAATTTCATAGATTTCTTTTTACTTATACTAAAGTTACTGTGTGAAAAACCAAGAAAAATGCTTATTTGTGCCCCTTTTTGGCCCCTAATTCCTAAAATATTGGGACCCAAACCAATCCTAACCTTCCTTTAGTGGTTATAAACCTTGTGTTAAAATTTTAATGATTTCTATTTACTTATACTAAAGTTATTATCTGAAATCATCCGTCCTTGAACGACACTGACGACGACGATGATGTGATACCAATATAGGACCAAAACATTTTTAATTTAAGAGATCTTAAGAGGTCGTATAAAAAACACACCATTTATATATTGCAGAATTGTTTAAAATGCAGCTTATTTAACTATTGATAGTAATAAAATGTGATTTTAGGAGTTAATTCCTTTAATACTATTTGAAAATTTTCTCACTCACTAAGATGTGAAACAGAAATGAATTTATGTATTAATTTGAAATTTAACTGATTAGAAAAATAATTTGATAATGTTGAGCACAAACTTACTTGTGTATGAACCAGCATCACAATCTTAATAGTATCTTAAGATACTCAGAAAACCTGAATGCTATTTTTTAGAACTAAACTCATCTATTTCTATATACTGTACAAAATTTTATAATAAGCTTGTACAAAGTTGATTTATGTATAATATAGAATATACAAATTTTCCAATAGACAACTAAATTAAATAATTAAATGAAAAAAATATAAAATTTGGTTTAATATATACATGTTTACCAGCTCAATCGAGAATATCATCTTCCTGAGATGACCAAATAATTCTTACTTGTATAGTTCTCAAAATGAAAAAATTAAAAAATATCTTTTAAGGATAATAAATTTGGTCAGGGTAAGTAAAATAATGTGTTTTACTTTTCTTAACATTTTGCTATGTACATTTCCTCTTTCTGTATAAAACATTTGAAATAATAATCCAAAACAGCAAATTTTCCTGTAAAACAAGTGAGGGTTATTGTCCCATAATATTATAGTAGGTTGTCAATTTTACTGAAAATTTAATGTCAGAAAGAAATTTACCTGCTTATTACATCAACCAATCAAATTTGCTTTAAACATTCAACACTAACAAGATTCCATAAGTTTCAATAAGCTCAAGCTTACTATACATTGATCTTACAGGTTCATAGATAAACAAATTTAAAAGTTTACAATAAATCTTGATTAATTTAGTGAAAATTTCTAAAAGTGAAATAACTGTATTAAGGCATTAAATGAAGACTTTGGCTGATTTAAATGTAATTATTTGTATCTCTAATTATGGTGAATATATTTGCTGTTTAAAGTTAATATTATATTTCAATTATATTCATGAAATAAACTAATCAAAACTTTAAGAAATTGTTTTTGTGTCATGCTATTTTCAATATTTCGATGATCACAACTCATGAATGTTCAGTAAAATTATCAATATCAAACTTGACCAAGATTTGATTTCCAGTAACAACATATACAAAGTTAAAAACCTTGGGTTGAATGGACTTTTAATATATATATATGAACATCATATATAAAATTGTATTGTACATATCAATATGGAAGTTGTCTTCCATTTATTCATTGGAAAAAACATTATTAAATTTAAAAGCTTTGGTTATACAGTTCAAAAGTTATTGAACAGAAAATACAAAAGGTTGCAAAAGCTCAATTTTTACTTTTCACAAGTGACCCAAAATAGAAAAATACTGAAATTTAAATTTATATTACTGACATTATATATAATTACTCTTCAAAATGAAGACCCTCCACTTTATTTACTTCATCCAAAATAATTTTTGAGTATTTTGATATTATAGCTGAAACATCTTTGTTATTGGACACATCTCTTGACCCTACAATAATTTTAATTTCTATTTCTGTTTTTTCTAATTGGTCTTCACTTTCCTTTGCCTTTTTGCAGTACTGTATTAGCTTGTTTGGTATATATTTTGGTGTTTTCATGTCTGAAATATAAAATAAATTTTTATAAGCATAAGTTTTTATAAGCACAATTTTTCTGCGAAATTGTAATTAAAAAAATTGAAATAATTAAATATTTTTTTTCAATATTGCAGTGGTGCATAGGGCAACCAAATATACACCTGGAAAAAATAGTCTTGCAAAACCTCATATTTAGTCCCCTACCAAGGAAGTTGAAGGGGTTTTTAGGTTTGCACTCTGTCTGTCTGTCCGTCTGACAATCCCTCCATCTGGCAAATCAGCTTTCCACAATCTTTTTTCATGCTTTAAGATATCAGTTTGATATTTGGTATGTAGTATAACCAAAACAATTTACAAATTTTAAGTTCTAATTTTGTTCCGGTCTGACGTTTTTTTTTTTGGCAGACTTATAGACCTTGGACTTAGAAAAATTACATAAGTAATCTGTTTTCAACTTTTTTTTGTTATGCTTGAAGGTATAGACTTCATATTTGCTATTTTGTTAAAACATGACAAGTTATAGACAACGTTTGAATTTTGTTCCAGTCTAATAATTTTTTGCAAAGTTATGGTCCTTGTCATGGTTAAACTATATGCCAAATATGAAGTCAATATCTTCAAGCATGATGAAAAAAAACAAGCTTCTTTCTGAGTTTGGTAAAAATCCAGTATGGTTTAGGAAAGTTATTAGGTAACTTAACCTAAGTTGTTTATGCTAAAATTATTGTGTCTCTGATTGATTGTCCTTCAACTTTTTTATTATTATATTTTTACTTTACTTTTCTTTCAGCTTATATAATTAGATTACCTTTGAACTCATTCAGTTTTTGGAATAATTAGGATATTTCTCAACAGCCGAATTCCACGAATCTTCCCAGTCTGTTCAGTGAAAATTCTCTCTAGAGCTTTTTCTTTTTATTATTTACTAAACTTTCAGCTGTCTTTTGTAAACTTTTGCTGTCAGCTGCCATCTGCAGGAAATGAGCCCTTGTCACATTCGATTCTGCATGCAGTAATCTAAAAAGCTGTGAGAAAAAAAAATTGAATGTTAAATACTACAACTTTCAGTTAAATTAACATGGTAGCTTGGTAATTTGAATCTTGAATCTTGGTAGCTTTGACCTGTATTTTTGGGCTAGAAACATTACTGTTTGGAAAATCCCATTGCAATCAATATAAAGCAATATTAAATTTAATTCTAAAACTAGAGGCTCTAAAGAGCCGGTGTCGCTCACCTTGGTCTATGTGCATATTAAACAAAGGACTAAGATGGAATCATGAAAGAATTGTGTTTTGGTGATGGTCATGTGTTTGTAGATCCTACTTTATTGAACATTCCTCCTGTGTACAATCATCTATATCTATAATGAACTTGGTCCAGTGGTTAGATGACGGAAGACAGACGAAGACGGACGACGACGGATGCCAAGTGATGAGAAAAGCTCACTTGGCCCTGTGGGCCAGGTGAGCTAAAAATGTAATAAAAAAAAAATAAAGTTAAATAATTTAACATGTCACTGGACATTACACATTCTAGTTAATTGTTGGCAATCATGACTTTTACCTACATAATTTTTAATTTATAATATATTAATCCAGGCAGTTGTGTAAGTTAGGCATCACTAGCGTATATTTCAAATGTTCAGACATTTATAAAGTTTCAAGTTTTGATTTTCTTTTCCTACTAACTTTACCTACCCTTTGTGGAACACTATGGTTTACACCCTTTTGAAGTTCATAGTTTTTAACTATGGTTTCAAACAACTGGAATGAATCCTCTGGATAACGTGCAACACTCAGTATTGTACTTATGCTGTCCTTAATTTCCTGTAAGAAATAATTCTAGTTGTATTATTACCATTGTATTTATGAATAAAATCAGAAAAAAATAGATTCAAACAAATAGAGAATGTATGTGTGAATGTGAGACTGAGCCCCCTTTTTTTGCATATAACATTATAAAGGGCATAATTTACAGGTTTTATACCATATGAATGAAGCACATTAGAGAATGGACAAAAATTAAGCAACATTCCAATTGATAAAGGGCATAACTGAAGAACGGTAAAAGTGATGTCGTCAAATTGGAACTTGATCTTGTGTTTTGTGGTATTAAAAGCATTTTGTACAAGTTTCATTACATTTGGTTGAGACTAACTAAAGTTGGAAAACGGAATCCAATTTAGGTACATAAAAACAGATATGTGCAAAACTTACTGTTTCCTGTCCAAGCAATGGGGGCATAACTAGAACACTGAGATTTATAAAGGGCCCTTGTGCAAATATATCATTGTAAGGGACATTACATCATTTCAAGTTAATGATAGGCAAATTGTCAACTTACAATTTCCACATAAATTTTGGAAAAAAAATATACAAAACTTTTGCACACCAGACACAGTACTTCTTTCCCCAGTGATGATAGAAACTAAAAAGTTACATAGGCTCATAGCCAAAACAAGTTTAAAAAATTGAACAGCGTAGCATGTGGCCCAATAATTCCAAAAAGAATTTTATAGACATGTATACATGCTGATGCTAGTGGAATCTTTCTGTTTGTGTTCAGTTGAATTTCTTAACACAGGATATCTAAGCACATAATTGAAATGAATTGTCATTAGAGTCAGAGGAAAAAATATTTGAAATAGTTTTCAATGGAAAGAGGACAGTAGACGGGTGCTATCTGTATTTATTAAATATTTACCTTTAATTCAATTTGGCTAAGGACTTCCTTCATTTTTCTGTTTAAATCCTCCTGACCTTCTAAATGGAACTGATGTGCCAACTTTATTTTATCCTGTTAAAAGAAAGCAATTATAAAAGTAAATCATTTGTGTATTAAATTATAGTTTGCTGTAATAGATTAATATTTGCACTTGCACAAATAGTCTATGTTTACTTTTATCAAAAAGTTAATGCATACTTTTACAAAATAAAATAAATGTATATTAGTACTTTAAAAACAAAATATTCTTTACTCATATATTTAAATCAATAAAACATGTAGAGATAATCATATAAATAAGAAGATGTGGTATGAGTGCCAATGAGTATTTGTAATTTTCAGTTGTATGCAGTAATGTAAATAATGTGATAAAACAATAATTCAAACTTCATTTTGATTGGATAACTTCATAGAATCACCAACTGATGCTGTCAGTGTTTAAAAAAACCAAAACTTTACTCCCAATTATACCTCAGTCGACAAATTTTGTAAAGACATATTTCACAGGTCCATCCTTTTGTCCATCCGTCTTTGTCAAAATTCCTGTTGGTACCTAGGATATTGCCTTCATTTTTGTCATATTTCCTTCAAACTTGAATGATGTGTTGTTTACAATAAAGGTTTAAATGGGATTGATTTTTTCTGGAGAGGATAAGATGAAAATCATTGATATTTGTTAGTCGCCAGGATAGTGTCTTCATTTTATGTTTAAAGCTTGGATGGGATATTAATTTCAAAGATGTATGATTGTCACCTTGATAGCGCTTTTATTTTTTGTCAGATTTCTTTCAAACTTTACCTGGTGAAGTTTTTAATCATCATGTTTTAATTTTAGTTCACAAGTTGGTCATTTTATATGACAGCAAAATCTTTTGGTGATATTTTTTATGGGGTCAAGTCACAACCATACAGTGTATTGCACAAAAGCAAAAATATATAAAATCAAATTATATAACCAATTCTAAGTTCTTTGACTAAAATTATTCTGTGTCAGAAACCTATTATGTGTCTAATATTTAATTACAATCCAAATTCAGACCAGTATCAAGCTAAAGTATTGTGTCCATTTTTGTGCCACAGCTGTTCAGGCTTGGACCTCTGTCGTCCTAATTAAGCTCCACTCAGCGATGCAATTTATTAATGTTATGATTAATTTACCTGAAAAGTAAATGGCAATGACTTAGCCATGTCATTGTCAATGCAGGCAAGTCTCAGTGCCTCTTCCTGTGTCAGTCCTACATACACCATACATGTCACTTCTCTGAAAGATCAAACATTTTCCATAATTTATTTAAATAACTATTAATCATAGAAGTGATATTTGTCTCCTGCAGAAATGAGCATTTTTGGAAGACATACTTCATAATCCATAATTCAATCCTTCTGTGCATCCATCATTCTGCACATGACTGTATATATATATAACTTTATAATTTGAGATCTACGTCTTTTTATGCCCAATTTTTATGCCCCATTTATTAAGCCCCAATTATGGGCATTATGTTTTCTGGTCTGTTCATTCATCTTTTCATTCGTCCATTGGTCCGTCTATCCTGCTTCAAGTTCCTATGACATAACCTTTCTAATTTTAATTTCAAAGTAGGGATTTTACCCCATTTTTACGGTCCACTGAACATAGAAAATGATAGTGTGGATGGGGCATCTGTGTACTGGGGACACATTCTTGTTTCTCTTAAGATAAGAAGCCTTTATGTTTAAAGTGGTAATGTTTGGCAAGTATAAATACACAGCACTTGTTTTACCATGCAGTTAGTCAAAATACGATTGAAACTGTGTCAATCTTTAATTATTTTCCATATGTATGTAAAAGTTAAGATATTATTCTGTTTCACTTGTGATGTCCTTGTGTTTTATTGTCCACTGTTGTGGGATGTACGTCTTGTTTATATTTATTTATCTGATGAGGGGCCTGATGGGTTATTTTCGTTCTTCGTGATCTGCGCATTTTACTATGGTGATCCGTTTTTCTACAGATATTTTTTTTTTATATTTTCGAGATCCGTGATCATGGAAATTTATTTTCTGTGAATCTTGATTGACAAAAAATCAAATCGTGATGAGACCCCCTTCCCAACCCCCAACCCCCACCCCCAATCAGGCCCCTCATCTGATGTCACCCTTGACAGGATTTTTTCAAAAACAACTGAATTGTCTTATTAAAGTATATATATATGTATATATATGTGAGGTAATATAATAACACTATTAAATTTACAGTATACTTACTGAATTTCAACCACCTTTTCAAGTGCTCTCCGAATATGGTTGCCACCTAATGTTAAGAATGTATATTGGTTTATATCTTCTTGCTTGAAATCATCCTTTTTTGACACCTTCAAAATTCATATATAGATTTTAATACAATTTGAAAGATTTTAATGTACAAAATTAGATAATTACAGTATAGCAATTTTGTATTAATTCAATTTGTATAACTTAATAATAAAAAATGTTTTCAGTCGACTTTTGTCTATCATTATAAGTTTTGTATATAAACAAAAAATGAAATAAGTTTCTAAAGGGCAATAATTCATTTACAACATTTATTGGCAAAATTATGTGTGTCACGAAAGGTAAGTGACAAAAGGTCTAGTAACCCCCACAGTTTTTTCTTGTATTGTTGAGTGTAAGGAATTTTTGTATCTGCCATGTTTTCACTCTCTGTTTGCCAATATTTTTAAAACTAACGAATCATTGTACAAGGAAAATTTTTCTGCTTGTTTTCTAGAATTCGATAATTTTAGTTTAAGTTTTCTTGAATTCTGTGACAGGGAATCATTTTTAGTTTGTAGCTTGATTATGTAGTCTTGTAGCCTGTAAGCAATTTCTAGATCTGTGGTGCAGTTTCTTCATGTATGCCAATTTGAAATTTTAAGCACTTTTTTTATACAATAAATTTGTTGCTTAAGTTTTCTTGGCTTTTATTATAAAAAATTATTCAAGCAATCAAATCAAGTCACCTCACAGTCATCAGACTTTGGTTAGCTTCCTTGCTAGCTGAAGTGTAGAGTCATTATTAGGTAAGATATACTACCCTCCTTTGAAAGTCGACTAATCTGAAGGATAACCTATCTATCTGTTTATTGAACTCAACTACTCCAAAATAAGGGTAGCATATCTTACCTAATAATGACTTTACACTTCAGCTAGCAAGGAAGTTAACAAAAGATTTTGTTTGAATCTACACACTCAAGTCTGAGGATTGCAAGATCGGCAAGAATTATTTCATCATATGAAATAGAAGCTCAAAAGTATACCTTGTCAGAATCCACCAAGACAGGAAGAATTTTTCCTAACATCTTTTGTCCAGATGAGATGATTCTGTTTTTCAACTCCCCTACCCATTCTTCTTTTACCTCTCTTAATTTATACTCAGTAGGTGGTTCCTTTAGTTGAGCCTTGCTTATAGTCAATTTTCCTGTAAATATACATCAATATTAAATTAACATTGTTTCATCGATTCAAAAGTCTGTCTGTTATTTTATTTTGGTTGAGGCCAACTAGTGTGACCTATGACAGTCAGAAAACAGACATACATTTGAGCTAAGGCTCTGTGTTGAAGGCATACTTTTACCTATATTTGTTAACTTTTAGTACATTGTGACTTGGATGCAGAGTTGTCTCATTGGTGCTCATACCACATCTTCTTCTGTATTTACAAATCTCTTACTTTTGTCAAATGTAATGCCCCTTTGCCTAGTGGTGAGGTGCTAAAAAATTCATAAGGGATTCCGCGGAACCCAGTGTCTCGTCTACTTTTTCTGTTAATTGTAGGCTCAACAAAATGAGGAAATAAATCAATAAAATATTCCTCTTGATACTATCTTTTGATTGTAAGAAGCTTCTGTCCAAGTTTGGTAAAAATCCAGGATAGCTTATGAATCTAATAAATGTTTAAAAACTTTAACTGCAGACTGAATGTAATGTTAACTGGAAGAAAATAAAATTTCTTTCTAGATACTAGCATTTGATCATAAACAAGCTTCTGTCCAAGTTTGGTACAAATCCAAAATAGAATAAGAAAGTTATTAGAGCTTATTTCCTAATGCTCGTAAAGTAAAACATTGGTAGGCTTGCTTGCTCTGTTGGTATAAACCTTAATTCAAGTTTCATAATTAACATTGACATCTTCAAACAATACATATAGGCATATTTTAACCTGTATATATTATACATTCTGTATTTAAATTTGATTGGACGTCATCCCAATTACAATTGTACAATATACAAACAAAGCAAGCAAGCTAACCAAAGTATTGCTTTACATGCATTGGGAAATTAGCTGTAAAATTCTAAAAGTTTAACCACAGAGTGAATGTATTGTTTCCTGGCAGAAAATCTAAGTCCATTTAAAAGTAAAATACGGAAAAAATGGATTTATTTTTTACAAAATTTACTTCTAGATACTATCTTATGATCATAAACAAGCTTCTGTCCAAGTTTGGTAGAAATCCAGGATAGTTTAAGAAAGTTATTAAAATTTCAAAACTTTAACCACAGAGTGAATTTTGTGGACGCCACCGCCGACGACGACGCCGAGGAATGTAGGATCGCTATGTCTCGCTTTTTCTACTAAAGTCGAAGGCTCAACAACAAGCGTCCATCCTCAAATATAGACTTCGGAATAAACTAATGTTACATAAAATCATAACACTACGGTTTATTTTTATTTTTTTAATTTGTGAAACAATAACTTCCGCAGCTTACCAATTAAATGGTTTGTTCAGAAGAATTTTTAAAATCTAATGGAAAATGTGATCCATGGGACTCAAATGCCCCTACTTGGCTAGTAATGGGAGCATGAAAGTAATACATCAATAAATGGCAAATTATACAGTGAAGATGAGAAAAGCAGCCATATTTTTGCCGGATGATGATGACAAACTCATATACAATAAATTAATCCTGGTGAGTACTATTTTATATATGTATATAGTTTTATCATAATTATGGAATAAAGAATGGAAACAATATGTTAAAACCCAGCGCTAACTTAGTCTAAAGTTACTGACTTTAGACAGGAGAAAAAGTGACAGGTTTAAACATAATTTGTGTCTTCCACATTCAACTAGTCAGTGTGAAATAAATAAACAAACAGTTACACTTACAGTAAAGTCCAGTAAGGAGAAGTCTGAGCCTAACAGAAATTACTATGCAAGAAGACAATGAATGACATATGAAGTCTTCATCCTCATAAATTATACGAGAAGAACACATCCTCTGTCATGCCAAAAGCTGGTGTGAAATTCCATATTTTGTTATGGATTTTCCTATTCAAAACTGCCATGCGTAATTCACCAACAAGTAAAATTTAACAACTTTAATTTTTTTTCTTTATGGTTTTCTGTGTTTGTCAGTTTCTTAATAAATATGTGAAATAACATGCTTTGACCTTAATTTCATGGCTCATTGAACATGAAAATTTGATAGTGTGTTTTCACCAAGAGGTTGTGTTCAGATCAACTTGAAACTTAGTATACAATCATTATGATTTGAATTTTATTATTTAAATGCTAAATTAACTGCTCATGGTTTTTATGTTTCTTAAATTTACCAATTATTTTGTTGTCATCAATTTCTTTATTGCTGATAGATGTAGACTATCAGGACGGTCTGTATCAGACATGAAAGGAGCCCTTTCCTTTTCTTGATACTGCTATTACTGGTGCTTGTTCAGGTTCTGAAAATATGTGTTTCACATTATATTGGATGAAAAAAATAGGTGCATGTTCTAATAAATTATAAATTATCCTGGTTAATTGTCATCTTAAATAAAAAATAATAGAATATAGGTTAAATCAAGTAAACAAATAAATGAAAGTAAAATATTACATGTGGTAGAATATGACATCAAATAATTGAAACATACTTTTTACTTAATTCAAATTGTTGCCCTTTGGTCTGTCCTCTTTGAATATGGATCACCATATATTATCAAGGGTCATACAAAAAGAGAATGATTACCAATTACTACAAAAATGTTAGCTAAAAAAATGAATAGAATAGAAAATAAAGTGGGCAAACAAGTGTTAAGCTTTCTTTTGTTTTTGTTGAATATGTTCACATTATATCTCAGTTTGTCATTGACAGAAATACCCATGTTCAGAAAAAAGTCCTTCCCCACCATCTGGGAAGGGAACAAATGGTGCAATCTAAATTACTGAGAACAAATAGTTAAAAGTACTTCTATGCACTGAGTTTTAAGATTTCAAAATTAAGTACTACTCACCTGTACCACTTAATGCCTCATAAGAATTTATAAAACCCTATTGCTTAGGTTAGCATTGATGTGTTTCCTGCTACTGTTGTGGCATCAAAATTCTGTCTTAGCAAATGTCTGCCATGTTTTGTATTATGGAATTTAATCTGAAATAGGAAAATGGAAATCAATGCAATGGAAATATAATTTTCATTAAGTTATTGTTTAAAAGGAAAAATAAATACTGTACTATTTAAAAAAACAACATAGATTTTGAGGACATTTTGTTAGTGTTTATGTTTTATTACAGTGGCTTATATTATCAATTTAACATGCTTGTTAGGTGTACAATTTGTCCAAGTACTGATTCCATTTCTCTGCATTTTTAAAGATGTGAATAGGTGCATATTGATTCTCAAGACTCATTCTGGATTTTTTCATAACATATTATTCTTTGTTGTGCAATAATAATACAAGTCCTGCTTTTGTGTACATATTGTTGAAAATTTCAGTCTGTTATATTCCTTCTGCTTTATTAGCATGGCTTTTACTGCATTATTTAATTTCAAAAAAAAATTTGATCCTGCATTTTGAAATGACCTTTTGGCACAAACTATTTGATTTTGAAAAAGCAATTTTCCCAAATTAATTTCTACATTGACCAACCCCTCAGTAAGTCAAATGGTCTGTGCCTTATATGCATCAAAATTTCCCTGCCACTTTTGAAAATAAATATTTGCATTGAATCATTAACATTAACAATAGAAAAAGTTCACCCACAAATCTTAGCAATTGAAAAATAGCAACATTATTTAACAATTTTTATTAATTTTCATGAACAAACGTTCTTCCATTGATGTATTTTTCTATTTTTAAATAAGGTCATTTCATTTTGTATAACAAAGGGTGTTCCTAACAGAGGAAGCTTATACGAAGAAAAGAAGAAGTCTCGATTTTTATGTAATTCAAATGTGAAAAGTCATCGATGAGTTCTTATAGTGTAAAACAGCTTTAATGAAATCTAAATAATAACTTCAACAGATGTAGAATAAATTGCAACGGCATTTTGTTTCTTATTATAAATTATAAATAGTACGTGATAGTAAAATCGAAAGTAGGTGAAACATGCGCAGTAGCGATAGTTACGAAGCCCTAGTTACGTGGTACAAATATAGAAAATTGAATATTTTATTCACCACAAAATCCAATCCCAAAACCCATTTGATTTCCAAAGCAGAGACTTAATGATACGTTTCTGACCAAAGCGACAACGAGGAAACTTATATTTGTTATAATAACGGATCAGAAAAGGTGTGTTTTTCTATTTCGAATCATTAAAATTCTATAAATAAATTTGATTAGCACTGTTAGTTCTGATTGGACAGATTTTACGGTTCATGACCTGTTTCTGAGAAATGTAAAAATAAATCGGGTTTTTTTTATCGCAAAGTTTTAGACGGATTGAAGATGGGTTTAAGTCATCTCCGCACAGACACGGGCTTATACTCGCATGAACGATTAGAATGTTGCATACATACCACAAGCTCATCAGCACTTCTACCGCACACAATTTTTTCAATTTTTTGGTATGTCTGTTTGGTTTGTGGGTCAATCGACCTTACTCCCATAATAGTGAGGAAAAATCATTTTTTGTTCTTGGATTGACCACTTCCCATATTCCTGTTTGTTGTCGTCTGGTGTATACTCACGCGACTCGCGACTCATAGGAAGTTGCTCAGTATACTTTACTCACGTGATTTTAATACTGAAAACACCGATTACGTCATTACGCTGAGCCGAGCAATACATCGTCAAACAGAAGAGAAAATATATATGATGATGAGTGTCTTAGGTAAAAAAACCAATCACTTAGAAATCCCAATCAATTATTGTAGCTGCTGTTCTATGTCATTACAGTCTTGAAACGCTAGTACATAAATGTACTCTGTATTTACCGCTAGACAAAAAAGGGGAGGGGTCACCGGCAAACTGTCAATTGTACCCGGGCGGATGTACCATGCTGTATTTAAAAGAAAATACGGAAATAATAAAATGATTTACAGCCTTTTCTGTCTGCCTCTGATGTGTATACATGCAGTAGTTAAAATATATATATCCTTTGTATGGTGGGGGAGGGGCTGTGGTCAATGGAATAATTAAAACAAAACAAACAAGTAACAGATAAGATTTCTCTTCACCAAAGGTAAAGTAACATACAATAATGTACACATCTTCATTATATCTTGCTAATTTGGGATAGAACAAATCAAATGAAATGTATATTGTATGACATCAAAAATACATGAAAGGTTTTTACTGGTTTTCAAATTTTAAAATTGACACTTTTCTTCACCAATTTCAATATGTACAAGATGATTTCTTTGTGCTAAATTTTATACAGAATAAAATTTGTTAGTAAGTTACAATAAAGTTTTATTTTAGATGACCAAGAAGAAAACATGGTGTATCATACTAATAATGATGAGGATGACAGTGATGATGATGACATTTTTCTATGTGTTACAGACAACAACAGTGATGGAATATCAGCAGATGTAGAAGATGAAGATGAGGAAAATGTTGAAGAAGTGAACATAGGTCTGAACAATTCAACTTTCCTTTATTTGCATGTGATATTCATTTTCATATTTGCCAAATAGTTGAGCATCTATATAGAAAACATGTATTTTGCAAAAAACATTTTCTAGCATGATAAAATAGTATGATAATTAAGGGAGTTGGCTTCTCAGTTTCAAAATAATTAACTTTTCAAAACACTAGTTTATATTGATAGGGATAAATAAAGGAATCCAAAGAGCAAAAAAATATATAGGTCACCGTGCTTGTTTTCGAGATATTAGACATGTTTTATATGACTGCTAAAAACAATTACGTTCATATATTGGTATCATGTTGTCGTCGTAGTCATTGCCATTGTTCATGACACTTAGTTTCCAAACAATAACTTTAGTTGAAGTGAATGGATCTCTATGAAATGTAATCACAAGGTTTCAAACCACAAAAGGAAGGTTGGGATTGATTTGGTGAGTTATGGTCCCAACAATTTAGGAAAAAGGGTCCAAAGGGGTCAAAATAAGTATTTTCTAGTTTCCAGGCAATAACTGTGTGTAAGTGTATGGATCTTTCTGAAATTGTACCACAAAGAAAAGGAATGTTGGGATTGATTTTGAAGGTTATGGCCAAAACTGTTTCTGAAATAGCGGCCAAAAACAATACTTTTCTAATACTTTGTATAAATTGCTTATTTCTTGACCAATTTCAATGGGGTTCTTGAAATCTTGGAGTTCTTTAATATGCAAAATCTAATAGTGTATTAAGTTTTTGGAATTTGGTCCCTGTTTTTAAATTGGTCAACATGAGGTCCAAAGGGTCCAAAATTAAACATTGTTTGATTTCATCAAAAAAAGAATTAATGAGGTTCTTTGATATGCAGAATCTAACCGTGTATTCAGATTTTTAATTTTGAATCCCGTTTTCAAATTGGTCTACATTAAGGCCCATAAGGTCCCAAATTAAACTTAGTTTGCTCTTAACAAAAATTGAATTCTTGGGGTTCATTGATATGCTGAATCTAAACATGTATTTAGATTTTTGATTATGGGCCCACTTTTCAAGTTTGTCCAAATTGGGGTCCAAAATTAAACATTGTTTGATTTCAACAAAAATTGAATATATGTGGTTCTTTGATATGCTAAATGATAAATTTAACCATGTGTTTCAGCAAATCAAATTATTAGGGTTCTTTGATATGCCGAATCTAACTTTGTTTTAGAGTTTAAATTTTCAAATTGGTCTATATTGAGGTCAAAAGGTCCAAAATTAAACTTTGTTTGATTCCATCAAAAATTGAATTCTTGGGATTCTTTTATATGCTGAATCAATCCATGTATTTAGAATACAGATATTGGACCATAATAGGTAAATTTAAATTTTTTAAGTTCATTAGACCACACTTATTCTGTGTCAAATACTTAATCACAATCCAAATTCAGTGATGTATCAAGCTTAAATGTTGTGTCTATACTGGCCCCAATTATTCAGTGTTTAACCTGCGGTCGTATCGTGCTGATCCTGCGGAGCATTTTATTACATCTTAAAATAACATGTATATTTTGTTAAAGAGCAGAGGTAAAAAAAACGTTTGGTAAATAAGTGTCATTAAAACATTTCTATCAAAATATGGAATAAAGCAATTACTGTCTTTTGTATCGGTCAATTAAACTAGATTAATTCATAAAAAAACAGAAAATGTATGTAATTTGGCCCTGAAATTGCCAAAAAAAAAAAATTCAACTATTTTAAATATACAGATTTCAATTTATTCTGTTATGCATTGTTTTATTTTTCCAGCCAGAAGAAAACGAGGTCGCCCTAAAGGCAGTTATAGCAGGAAGAGGCTGTTAAGTTTAAGTGGGTCAGATGAAGATATTCCCCTTGCTAGACTGAAGAAAAAAAAGGGTATTTAAACTTTTCAATAATGCCACGCTTGGAGGGGACATAGTAATTCTGAGCATCTGTCTGTCTGTCAGTCCATCTGTGTGTCCATCCTTCTGGTCTTGTTAGCACTCTCACATGTACAAATCTTACTTGTCAAACTTGAAGTGGTTGTTTACTTTTTAAAAAATAGTTTATATGCCTGATCAACTTTTTATTATAAGAGTTATGCACTTAGAAAATGTTAATTATATGGCGAATGGCCTTGTTAGCAATCTCGTATGTACAATTCTACAAAGAGTTTATAAAACTTCATATCATATTTTAAATTTTTTGAGTTATGCACTTTCACTGTACAATGTATTAACTTTAACATGATGAAAGGAGTAGGTCTGGTAAGGGCCGATTTTGGCCTCAAATTTCAGGTTCATCTGACGAAAGATTTTGGACAATTTTTAAACACTTAAGTGTCTATTTCAATTGATTCAATTAGTTTATGTGAAAGATTTTCACTAATTCAGTCATAAAAACACTCAATGTAAGCTTGAATATGAAACATCTATCGAATATACCAAAAATGTCACTTTTCAGATGGTTTTTGTCAAAAATGAAAGTGGCCACATCCGTGTTCATCCTCAACCATTACATATATGTTATGTATTATCATCAAATACAACTCACATTTCAATATTAAGTATGAACACAAATGCCGCCACTTTCATTTCAAACAGAAACTGTCTAAAATTTAACTAAAATGCTAAAATTGTGATGATTTCAGTTAATGATGCTAGTACCCAATATATGTGCAAATGTTTGCACCTGTCCTAAGTCAGGAATCTGATGCACAGTAGTTGTCGTTTGTTTATGTAATTTATATGTGTTTCTCGTTTCTCGTTTCTGAAGGACTTTTATGATATGTTTGTGTGTGACTTGGTACAGTTTATACACCAATAAATTCCTTTAAAAAGGCGGTTAATCCTTATAATTCTTTAAAATTGGGGATAAGGAATATATTTTCTATACTCGTTACCTCTATCACACGTAAATTGTATATTGCTGTCATTGAATAGGCCTGGCGCATGCATATATTTGTTGGTCAACACAAAAATATGTACTCAATGAAATTTGCTATCTGACAAAAAAAAGTAAACTGCAAAAACTTTTATTATCATTCAAACAAATGTGTTTGTGTATTATTTTATTTAACGATTAACGTGCAGTGAAAATTAATTTGGTACCGTTGGTGTTATTATCGACATCATCTTGTTTACATTGGTTACGAAAAGAAGTTCGGTCAAAGTCGTCTATCGAAAAATAACCAACGTCAAGATCAACTAACGGAAGTACTCTCGACCAATCATATCAACATATTCCTAAAATGCAAATCATATGAGAATTATTGACCTATAATGGTTTACTTTTATAAATTGTTATTTGGATGGAGAGTTGTCTCATTGGCACTCATACCACATCTTCCTATATATATTGTATTGTCAAAAACTGCCCATATTTATGTAGCAGAAGCATGCTACTTTCCAAAAAATAACTAGAAGTAAACAAGTTAACAATTTTGTAAAACTGCTATATTTTAGGGCCAAAAGGGTCTTACTGGACCTACTCCTTTATGCAATGTAGAAGACATTGGAACTTGGTTCTTTATTTTTATTAACACCAACCTAATGAAAGTTTTGGGGATTTTTAGTAATAATGAATAGTTGGTAAAATATTTCTTTTGATTAAACTTTCAAGTCATTCAATTAATCAAAACAACATCCTGTTATCAATATATCTGATATTATTTTTTTTTCTATATTTTGTAATTTCAGTACAACATAAAGTAGATATAAACTCAATTGCTGCTATTTTCTGCTGTGTAAGTTTATGCCTTGCATCAGTACCAACTGAAGCCATCAACACCCTCAGGGACCACCTAGCAGGGATGTCAAAACATGACTTGAGCCAGTGGGTGCTAGATTGGTTATGGACACATCCAAGGTAAAAATCAATTAAAAACATCATATAAGCAGGTATGACACAGAAACTGAACATTATATATGGATAATTCTTATATAATGCTCTATGTTCATTTAAACATAGCAATGTTCTTTACTTGTCAACATTTTACAACTGCCTATAATGCTTGGCATAAAAATGATGAATAACATAGGGGCTACAATGTTTTGTATGTCAGATTGTCAATGAGACAACTCTCCATCGGCATCAATGAATAGCACAGAAGTCGATCACTTTCATAAAAAACTTATGACTAAGATTGATCGTATGTATACTGGATTGTACATTAATTACCATCAATTTTAGTAGTAAGATTTTTGTGAAATGGACCCTGTTAGACACCCCAAATAATATTTTACCAGCAAGCAGATACAAAACCAGGAAAAGCATATCACTGGCATAAATTCCAATAGACAAAAAATTACAGGATGATTTAATAGTGAAAATGAGGTGAATGATGTCACATATGTTTAACATACAGTCAATTTTACACAAATTATTATAGTTTTTATATTCTTTTCAGAGGTAATGGTGAATTCTGTTTTTGGTTGGGGAATGGTCAGTTTGTGTTACTGCATTTTGACGGTAATTGGAATGCCACTGTCTACTTATTACACATTAAGAAAAGATACAAGCGTAAGTTTATAAGATTAACATTATTCGTATTAATAAATAACTAATAAGGACACATATTTTCAATAGTTAAGGTAGATTCATGGTATACCGCCATCTTGGATTGTACAATCCCAGTACAAAATCGGTCTAGTTATTTGCCCAAATCTGCAAATTTGGAGACAGATTTGCAATTTATTGGTTAGACTGTTTATTTATATAAAGAAAACTTGGTGATTTATTGTATAACTCAAAATATTTAAACAAATATCAAATTTTGTGTTTTTAGAATCAATTTTTTCAAATAAGCCATTTAAGGGAGATAACTCTTTAGTAAAAATTATATACTGGACTGATAGGAAAATTTTAATTTTACTTGTAGCAAGAAAACAAGTTCGGTGACACCATTTTTTCTTTTCATTTTCTTAAAACATATTATAAAACCTATCTTCTCACAATTTATTTCAAAATTCTATCTCATAGATTTTTTTTAAGCACACAAATGTGTTTTTTCATGAACATTCTAACCAAATTTAGGCAATTTTCAACGACTCATAGCTTGGAAAATAGCACGGTGACCCATACTTTTATTATATTTTGAAAAAGCATAGTAAAATCTTCATTTTGGCAAAGTATAAGAAAATTCTATCTCAAGAAATATTTACTTATGATCTACCTTAAGTTCTCCAAAAAGAAGAGCCTGTTTAATAAGAATAAATATTAATAAAATAATTGAAATAATTCTGTAAAACAGATTTCAAAACAATACATACATAATGAATTATACAAAAATTGAAGTTTTATAAAATACACCTATACAGGGCTATTTATATGGGTAATTCGCTTGCCTCCTTTGAAGGTCTCTGTTTCAACTGAGAGATAGTAGTTCATAATAATATAATTGTTGTGCAAATTGAATTCGTATGATTTAAATTAATTGAATACCTTGTCATGTAAAATTAAGTATTTAATATGCAAAAGGTGTAAACAAGAGCTGACGTTGTGAGGTTGTCAAGGTTGTAACCACCCCAGTAGAAGTATACTTTCCAATGAAACAATAGGCAACAGTAGTTCATGTAACAGTCTTCAAAATGAGCAAAACCCATACCTTTATATTATAAGCTACAATTAACATGAGTTAGACGAACTGAAATGACAAAATATTATACTGTTTTTCAAATTTATATTTACATAGTTGGTGAAAAGGTTATTGGGAGGCAAGGCAAAAGAAAAGATCAGCAGATGTCGGCAACTCAGACAGCAACCATCTGGCTGCATGATTATGCAAATAAATTTGCAGAGAAGCAACCCGACAAGACAAGACTGCACCTGCCTCCTTGTCTAACAAAAGCATCTCTGTATGAAATGTACAAGGATGATATGGAGGAACATGCAGAGCAGACAATATCCCTTTCCCATTTCTACTGGATGTGGAGAAATTGTGTTAGCTATGTTAGCATTCCTGCAGTAAGAAACTTTAATTCAAAATTAGGCAATATGCTTGTAATAAAAGATAGAATAGTGTATTGAAAAAAATGAAGCACCATTATACAAAAAGTTTTTAAAAAGACTTCATGTTTCAATATATATTGAAGTTGAGAAATCAGTTAGAAAATGCATTTATTTCTACCTATTTAACTCCATATGTTAATTTTATTCTATATTTGTTTATATATAATATTAGTACGGTATGTAAATCATTTTGAACCTATATTTTTGGCAAAAACATTTCCAATCTCAAATTTTGTCAGTTTATATTATGATTATGAAGGAGAAGCGCTCAAAAGAAAAATTGATCTTGAGAGATAACTCTTATAATAAAAAGAGTTTGTTAAGAAAGGGTGAGACTATCAGAAGCAAAGTAACAGTTCGACATCATATGTCAAATATCTAAGTGTCATGTTGCGAAACAAAATCCACACGCAAGATTAAAGGATGAAAAATATAATAATCAGTCTTGATCTTAAGAATATGAAAAGGTCTTCTTTTTCAATACCTAAAATGCAGAAGCCAACAATAATAATACACTTAAAAAAATTAACAATTTAGCTATATAAGTGGTCAACTCGGGAGAAACCAATATTCTTAATATATTTTACAGAACTCAAGGCTATCAAAATGCAACATATGCACACAGATAAAACCAAGATGGTTGAAACTAAGGACCAAAATGCCAGAATGGAATTAAAAGAACCAGAGAACAGCATTTATTAAAGCAAAGGTAACAAATTGTTTTAAATGCCAAATTATGGTTTTATGGAATAACTATACTGTAGTTGAAAATTTGCATCTGTCCATTGTCGATTTGACAGTTGCAAATGCACTTTTACTGTTGACGCATAACGAGACTAAATAAGAAGAATGGAAATTTGCGAACGTCAAATCAAAATTTACGGTGGCTACTCTTCAACTACAGTACTGTTATTCTGATTCTAATGCATTACAAAAGAAATAATACATTAGAGCTTGAAAAATGTATAAATTTGTCAAATGAAAAAATCTGCGAAACTTCATGAATAATTTTGGCGCAAAGACGTCATGGCTAAATGTGAAAACTTACAAACTGGAGGTTATTACATTACTGCTACATTTCAAATTCAGATAAAATCACATTAAAATGGAGAATTTGAGGTAGGTGTTGTTTTATTTTGATAATATTGTAGTAATCCAACATTTGTTGATCCAATCAATTTAAAATTGTGGTTCCCTCCTTAGTTACGCCTGGTCAACTGATGGTAACCTTTAACCAATGAAAATAAAATGCTCCGCAGGGCGCAGCTTGATACGACCGCAGAGGTCGAACCCTTAACAGTTGGGGCAAGTATGGACACAACATTCAAGCTTGATACAGCTCTGAATTTGGATTATGATTAAATATTTGACACAGCATAGGTTTCTGACACAGAATGAATGTGGTCTAAGAAATTAAAAATTTTAAATTGGACATTCACCTTTATGGTCCAATATCCAAAATCTAAATACGTGGTTAGATTCAGCACATCAAAGAACCCCAAGAATTCAAATTTTTGATGGACCCTTTTGACCTCAATGTGGACAAAGTTGATAACGGGGCCCAAAAATCAAATATCTAAATACATGGTTAGATTCAGCATATCAAAGAACTCCATATATTCAATTTTTGTTGAAATCAAACAAAGTTTAATTTTGGACCCCGATTTGGACCAACTTGAAAACTGGGCCCATAATCAAAATCTAAATACATGTTTAGATTCAGCATATCAAAGAACCCTAAGAATTCAATTTTGTTAAAATCAAACTTAAGTTTAATTTTGGACCCTTTGGACCTTAATGTACCCAAATTTGAAAACATAACCAAAATTAAGAATCTAAATACACGGTTAGATTCGGCATATCAAAGAACCCTAATAATTCAATTTTGATGAAATCAAACAAAGTTTAATTTTGGACCCTTTGGACCTCAATGTGGACCAATTTAAAATGGGGCCCAAAATCCAAAAACTTAATACACGGTTAGATTCAGCATATTAAAGAACCCCAAGAATTCAAGAATAAAACCCCATTGAAATTGGTCAAGAAACGAAGTATCTTCTTTTGCACAATACTGTGCAATTGAATATTTCTTGCTATTGCGCAATACTGAACAATTGACAATTTCTTGCTATTGTACAATATTGTGCTATTGGATATTTCTTGCTATTGCGCAATACTGTGCAATTGCAGATTTCTTGCTATTGCGCAATACTGTGGAATTGAAGATTTCTTGCTATTGTGCAATACTGTGCAATTGAAAATTTCTTGCTATTGCACAATACTTATTATATAATAATTTACACATCCTGTTTGGTGTGTATCTCCTACCATATCATTATTATTTGCTTTTAAATATAAATCAGAAAAAACCAACTTAAAATGGAAAAGGAGTAGGGGCAATAAGGCCCTTATTTGGCCCAAATATTACTGCAAATTTAAAGTTATCCTACATATTCTTAAATTTGTCCTAACTAGACTACGGTACGAGGTATTCAGAAAATAAAAACAAATTTGACATTTATCGAGTAACCATGGTAACAAACCATGACGAAATTCTTATATTTTGTAAAATTTCTTGATTTTCCTTGTTTTTCATCAAATTTTAAGTATATTTTAGATTGGCAAAGTATGTGCGCATTCAAGAAACAACTTTATATTTGGTGAGATTATGTCAATAGTTATAATAAAGCTGCTCTTAAATTATTTTGTTGTTTCTTGGCTGCGCACTATGTCTCCACAATGGAAATAACGATGGAAAACTGCTTAAATTCTGTATTTTTCATCAATTTCATGAAAACTGTACATATTATGACGTAATTGTGACGTCATCAGATAAAAAATCTTATGTTTTTCATTTATACTTCTTGACTCTATGCATTTCCTAACATTATGTGCCAATTTGGTATAGTTGTCAAACATTTTATTTTCTTGGGCCAAAACCGGGCCTTAATGCCCCTACTCCTTTTAAAGAAAAAAAAAAGGAAAAAAAGAAAAAAAAGGAAAAAAAATCCCCCAATTTTTGAACCCTTTATGATTCATCACCCCAAACTCAATCCCAGCCTTCCCTTTGTGGTATGGTACCTTGCAGTACAATTTCAGAGAGATCCATACACTTGAACACAAGTTATTGTCTGAAACTAGAAAATGTGTTTTTGGCCCTTTTGGCTCCAAAATCCTAAACGTTTAGGCAATTACCCCAAACTCAAACCCAGCTTTCCCTTTGTGATATGGAACCTTGTAGTACAATTTCAGAAAGATCCATACACTTACACAAGTTATTGTCCTGAAACTAGAAAATGCTTGTTTTTGCCCTTTTGGCCCCTAATTTCTAAAATATTGAGACAATTACCCCATCATCAATCCCAGCCTTCCCTTAGTGGTATGATACCTTGTAGTGCAATTTCAGAGAGATCCATACACTTGAACACAAGTTATTGTCTGGAAACTAGAAAATGCTTATTTTTGGCCCCTTATTCCTAAACGTTTTGGGCAATTACTCCCAAACTCAATTCCAGCTTTTCCTTTGTGATATGGA